>JBBPBX010012319.1:0-54269 GCA_038048925.1 Garcialebias charrua | reverse complement strand
ATATACATATATATATATATTACATATATATAGCACATTATTAACATACACTACACAGGTTGTGTTACAGGTTATTGCACAGGTAGTGACGTTGAGCTTGAATTATGATGGTAAGGTAGATACATATATACTATATCATACATTTTGCAGCCACAGTGCAGCAGCAATAAAATATTAGCTGTCACAAGCTAATATTAGCCATATTAGTTATCACAGGGTGCCGACGGAAATTGTGCTACAGTTAGTCGAAGACCCCAAGGAGGGAAATGTGTCAGGAGACAGAGGGAGAGGAAAGTGAAGAATGTAGGACTGAGGGTTGCAACTCTAAATGTGGGGACAATGACAGGTAAAGGTAGAGAGCTGGCTGACATGATGCAGAGAAGGAAGGTAGATGTTTTATGCATCCAAGAGACCAAGTTTAAGGGCAGCAAGGCCTGCAGCATTGGAGCAGGGTTCAAACTGTTTTCCCATGGTGTGGATAGAAAGAGAAATGGAGTAGGGGTGGTCCTGAAGGAGGAGCTGGCAAAGAATGTAGTAGAGGTGAAGAGAGTGTCAGATAGGGTGATGTGCCTGAAGGTAGAAGTAGAAGGTCTGATGCTAAACATAGTCAGTGGTTATGCTCCACAGGTTGGATGTGATGGGGAGGAGAAAGATACATTTTGGAAAGATTTGGATGAAGTGATAGAGAGTATTCCCAGGGAGGAAAGAGTGGTGATCGGAGCAGACCTGAATGGACATGTTGGTGAAGGAAACAGAGGGGATGAGGAAGTGATGGGTAGGTTTGGTGTCAAGGAAAGAAACCAGGAAGGACAGATGGTGGTGGATTTTGCCAAGAGAATGGAAATGGCTATAGTCAATACCTATTTCCAAAAGAGGGAGGAACATAGAGTGACCTATAAAGGCCCAGATATAGCTCTGCGTACAGCCTGTACGCCGCTCTATGCGCGCGTGCTGTGCGCGCGCATTCACAAGCACAGCTCTGCGCTCGTTCTCGCATTAATTCTTGCGTTTTCGCTCCAAATTCTTGACGTCATCAACAGCAGGGCGGAGCGTTTACCTACGGGACAAATTGAGGTCGCTGATTGGTCATTTGCTGACATGCCTACTGAATTGATTGACAGGTCGGGGGGGGAAAAAAAGGCACTTCACACAGCTTCTGCCGCTGCGGTATTCTGTGTTTATATGTTAATAAAAAGTTCTAAAAAATAAAATAAAAACAGGGAGCGCTGGTCCAGCACACCAGAACACCAGGAAATCTGCAGAGCCTCGCGCAGCCACGTTGGACATGAGTTTAGTTTGCTCGTGACAAATTCATTCATTTCCTCATCATTTCAGTCATGGAGTCAGCGGAGGAGGAAGCGATCACTTGACTTTTGGCAAAAAAAAAACAAAAGAAAAGGCCAGATCAGGGATGAAGAAGGGGAATTTAATACATTTGTGTCTCATACAAAACAGTCCGGCGCCGGGCAGTTTATTGTGAGACAATGTGCTCGCGTACGCGGTTGTAAAATTTGAGCTTGGCGCATACGTGCCCTGTGGGGGTACGCTTGTACCTCTGCATACGGCGTAGAGCAGCATACGGCCGAACGCAGAGCTATAGCTGGGCCTTAAGAGTGGAGGAAGGAGTACGCAGGTCGACTACATTCTGTGTAGAAGAGGAAACCTGAAGGACATTGGAGACTGTAAGGTTGTGGCAGGGGAGAGCGTGGCCAGACAGCATCGGATGGTTGTGTGTAGAATGACTGTTGTGGTGAAGAAGAGACAAACCAAATGGTGGAAGCTAAAGAAGGAAGAATGTTGTGAGAAATTCAGAGATGAGCTGTTAAAGGCTCTGGGTGGTAAGAAAGAGCTTCCAAATGACTGGGCTACTACAGCAACAGTAATTAGAGAGACAGGTAGGAAGGTACTTGGTGTGTCATCTGGACAGAGAATGGATGATAAGGAAACCTGGTGGTGGAATAGTGAAGTGCAGGACGCCATTCAAAGAAAGAGATTAGCCAAGAAGAAATATGACAGTGAGAGGACTGAAGAGAGGAGACAGGAATATAAGGAGATGGGACATAGAGCAAAGAGGGAAGTAGCTAAGGCAAAGCAGAGGGCGTACAATGAGTTGTATGGGAGACTGGACACTAAAGAGGGCGAGAAGGACTTGTACCGATTGGCAAGACAGAGGGATCAGGCTGGAAAGGATGTGCAGCAGGTTAGGCTTATTAAAGATGGGAATGGGAATGTTCTAACAAGTGAGGAGAGTGTGATGGGAAGATGGAAGGATTACTTTGAGGAGCTAATGAATGAAGAGAATGAAAGAGAAAGAAGAGTGGAGGTAATAGAAACTGTGGACCAGGAAGTGGGAAAGATTAGTGAGGGTGAAGTCCGGAAAGCTCTGAAAAGAATGAAGAAGGGGAAGGCAGTAGGACCTGATGACATACCAGTGGAGGTTTGGAAATGTCTTGGAGAGATGGCAGTGAGGTTTTTGACTCAAATATTTAATGGAATCCAAAAAAGCTAAGTCTGGTCCTCTGGACATTCAAAAAACAAAACAAAGCAAAAAAAAACTGTAGAAACGTTTCGTCTTTCGTCCGAAAGACTTCCTCAGTCTGAGAAGCTGTGTTCAGCTCAGTCTTATAAATAGCACCCTCCCACAGTGGATCAACCAGTTGGCTGATGACAGCCGAAACCAGCTGCTCACATGATCAAGGAGGACCATCAGCCTGACAATGGATCGTTAACACCCTGATGGTTGTTTGCTATTCACAGAGGGCTGGGTGATACTAGCAATAGTATCACTATATATGGATGCAGTTAGAGAAAACATGGAGGTAGTTGGAGTGAGGACAGAGGATGCAGAGGACAGAGTGAGGTGGAGGAGGATGACTCGCTGTGGCAACCCCTGAAAAGGAAAAAGCCGAAAGAAGAAGAAGAAGAAAAAGAAGTTGTTACAGATGTGGCTTAGTGCAACGTTATTGCCAGTTGTTCAGTGTTATTTATTGAGAGTCCAGTAATCTGACAGCCTGTGGATAATAGCTGTCCTTTAGTCTTTTTGTGTGTGATGACAGATTCCTGTATTGTCTAAAATGCATTGCTGACAGCAAAATAATATTTCAGACATAGTCTGATAATGGTTGGCTTTTTCACAAACAGAGACTTCTAAAAGTTGAGAGGCATATCAGTCAGAAATGGCAAATAGGCATTAAAGGGCTTTCAATGAAAGCCTACCTGCAGTCAGCCTTCTTGAGTCATTGCACGTCTCTGTTCCCAGACAAAATTTAAAAAAATACCGGAAGCACGTGATCGGTAGGTACAGCTCACGTTGGGCGTGCCCAAGGCGCAGAAATCTGCACCCAGCATCTTCCCACTCTCTTGTAACGTTGTGGAATAACTGTGCATGCGCCATTTTTAACAAGAGTCTATGGATAAGCTTCATGCGCCCCCCAGTACCGGAAATACGTCACCAATAAGAAAATGTTTTTTTTTTAAATAAACAATATAACACATCGTTACCTATAAAATATTTATCCTACACAACTAAAAACATATATACATATATTTCGAAATATTTTTATTTTATTATTTCATTTTTATTATTATTTTTTAAGTCTTCAATGTAAAATGGTGAATAGCTCCAGAAGTTCCAGTGGGGTGGCGGCGTGGCGCCCTCTAGCGTCCCCTATTAGCTGGCCGCCCCTGTCACAAACCAAAACGGCCAAATAAACCAGAGGTGTTCGGTAGGGCTGTGCACTCTTGGAAATGCTCTATGAGCTCTCCCTGGAACCCTCCCTCCTTCAGAAGATCCGTTTGAGTGTTCACGGTTTTCTTTAGGTTTTAATGTTAAAATAGTTTTATCCGCCTATGCTGACGACACAGTTTTTATAATAAACCAACAGGACATCAACACATTGAATGAGGTCACTGAGAGTTTTTCCACCCCATCTGCTACCAGGGTGAACTGGGGAAAGAGCACAGCCCTAGCTGTGTATGACTGGTCTGGTATGAAGGGCTCCCAGTTCACCCTCAAAACCTTCCTGTAAGGAGAGTCCCCTCTGGTGGCGGGTCCCCACCCTTACACTCCCTGGTTCCTCAGTTAATTGTCTTGATTATTATTTCCACCCTCATGTCAGCCAGGTGTTTGTGATTGTCACTCTGTTTGTGCATGTATATAAGTCTGCATCTTTGTTTCACTCATTGTCGGGGAACGAGATTCCAGCATTTTACGAAGTCATTCCCGGAAGTGGGGAAGTAGTTTTGCTCGGAGCGGCATTAAATTTGAACAGAAGGAATCCGAAAAACTTAACCAGATCATCTTTTGGAGGTTTGACATGAACTGGTGTGTGAATTGATCGAAATGGCGCATCAGGTAGGAGATTTTGAGATTTTGATTTTGTACATCTACCTTGTGGTGTTTTGCTAGTTTTGATACTTTGCATTTCACTTTCTATTTCTCTCCTACGTTTTTTTTTTCTCTGTTGTTTGTTGTTTAAGGAAATTCTACCATTGCTGTTCATCATTCTTTAGTTTGTAGCAGGTCGCTTTTGTAAATGAGCCCTCGAGGCTCAATGAGATTTACCTGACTAAATAAAGGTTGAATGAATGAAAGATTCAGAGGATGACATGAATGTTGAGGAGTGGACACCAGTTAGTGGGGGAAGAAGGAAAGGTAAGGAATGTGACATAGTCAAGATGGAGGGCAGGGCATTGTTTGAAAGCCAAGAAAATAAAAGGGGATTAGAAGAGAATAGTTCAGATGAGGATAGAGTGATTTGTAAGAAAATGGTGAGGGAGGAATTAAAGATAATATTAAGATTTAACAACGAGGGCAAACAGGGAAACCTTAGCCCTATTTTTCTGTCAAGAGAAATAAAAAACAAAATTGGAGGCGTAGAAATGGCAAAAATACTGAGAGATGGAAACCTAATGACAATCTGTAAAACCGAGGAGCAAAAAAACTAAAGCATTAAACACTGAAAACCTTTGCAAAAAGATGATAACAGAAAGATTGGTTGTAGGAGATAAAAAAAAACTATTAAGGGAGTGATTACAGGGATACCAACTAATGAGGATTTGGAAAAAGAAAACCAAGCATTACTGGAGCACAGGTAAAACATGTACTGTAATTAAAGCTGCAAGCAGCATTGAAGGCCCTCGCAGCAAAGCACCGCTCCGGCCTTACGGCAACCGCGGGAGCTCCAGCTAGTCCACTTGGTCGCCATCGTGAACGTTCTCGTGCCTATCCCGCACCCGTTCACCAGGGTGCGCATTTGCCAAATCTTCGACATAACCTGCGATCGCCGGAGCCCCAGCAATGCCTCCCAGTTGCAATCGTGAATGCTGTCATTCCATTCCCGCATGCGTCCACCAGGGTGTGCATATGCCGAATGTTTGAAATCACCTTCCGACCATGTCAGTACGAGTCCAGCTGCAAGCCTTACGAGTTTGGCCAAAATCTGACCTTCCAGACAGGAGTTATTGTGACTTCCTGTTTTTTTTGCGAATGTTTGACAAGCACTTCCTTTATCAGAATCAGAATATCTTTATTATTGACATTGCCATTGCACCAGGGCACAATACAACATGATTGAATTATGCACATTCGTCTTAAGATGGGGCAATAGCACAAAGGCGCAGCAGTTATACCGTGCCGCCACAATCTTAGATATGAAAAAAGGGGAAGATAACATGAGGATAACACCCTGATGCATGCTCAATAATCCAGGTAGAAAAATCCAAAAAAGCTAAGTCTGGTCCTCTGGACATTCAAAAAACAAAACAAAACAAAGCAAAAAAAAAAAACTGTAGAAACGTTTCGTCTTTCGTCCGAAAGACTTCCTCAGTCTGAGAAGCTGAGTTCAGCTCAGTCTTATAAATAGCACCCTCCCACAGTGGATCAACCAGTTGGCTGATGACAGCCGAAACCAGCTGCTCACATGATCAAGGAGGACCATCAGCCTGACGATGGATCGTTAGCACCCTGATGGTTGTTTGCTATTCACAGAGGGCTGAGTGATACTAGCAATAACAGCATTGTAAGAGGGGGACAGTTGAACCCGGAGGCCTCCACCTCTGTTTAATGATGGACGGTTTCTTTTCACAAAGATGGCCTCCTTTACTCCTCTCTCAAACCATTGTTCCTCTCTATCAAGGATGTGAACATCTTCATCCCTGAAAGAGTGACCGCTGGCCTGGAGATGAGTGTAGACCGCAGAGTCCTGACCTGATGATGTTGATCTTCTGTGCTGGGCCATCCTTTTGGCCAGTGGCTGTTTAGTTTCCCCGATGTAAGACTGATCACAGCCCTCCTGACACTGAACAGCATACACAATATTACTCTGTTTGTGCCGGGGGACTGGATCTTTGGGATGAACCAGTCTTTGTCGTAATGTATTTTGGGGTTTAAAAGCCACTGGGACGTTGTGTTTAGAAAATAAACGTCTCAATGTCTCTGAAACTCCCGCAACATACGGAATGACCACTGGTCTGGGTCTGGGTTCCTTCTTTTCACCTGATGGCTGGCTGGAGTCCTGTTTGGGTTTCTTCTCTGCTTTCAGGAAGGCCCAGCTTCTCAGACTGAGGAAGTCTTTCGGACGAAAGACGAAACGTTTCTACAGTTTTTTTTTTTTGCTTTGTTTTGTTTTGTTTTTTGAATGTCCAGAGGACCAGACTTAGCTTTTTTGGAACATGAGGATAAGTTGTGGTATTACAAAAAAGATCTTTCACATCTTGCCTGTTTAGACACCATATGAGAAATCAAAAAACTTTACCGGAAAGCATATTTAGGACAAATCACATATGCATTTTGAGGTAGAGGCAGTGAGATTCTGTCCATGAGCCATTTCCAGATAGCAAACAGTTCTGTTGATGTAACCAGACGGAATCTCCAATAGCGCTCATAGAAAGTTCTCCGGGGGAAGGGGGGCTAGCGATAGTTAGGTGCAGCTGGTGTTCTCAGTAACACGTCTCAGGAGAAGTTTGATATCCAGCCTTTCCCAGGCTGTTTTGGGGAGTCAGATAGAGATAACATAAATATTTTTCACTTCAGGCACACAGTGTAATTTCTGTAGCCTTAAGTCCTGCTGGACGATCTGATCCAAACATGATCCAATTTGGGAATTTTTCACTGATCCAAGCTATGACTCATCCACCAGATGACCAGAACAGCGTCCACGAGTCCCAAGCCCTGCGGGTGGTCTGCGATCCTCAGAGATTGCATCTGCCTTCTGGTTTAGCTCGTAAATCAGCTGATTTATGGAGGTCACGGCGTGGATCAGACTCTCACTTTGACTCGGGAGCTTCGACATGGCGTTAATCACTGCTGAAGTACTCCTCATTATCCGATAGATCAGTGCTCCACAAACGCCAAAGAGCAAAGCGCCTGCTATCATAAATCCAATTATGTACAAATCTTCCATGTCTTCCACAGATAGCACTGGCAGACAAATCACCTTCCACTCGCCCCAAGAATCCATGACGTATCCTCCTGGGTGCGTCTGCGAAGGGCAGGCTGGTTCCCCCGGACTTTGCCGTTTTGTAGAAGAAATCCTGTCAATAGAGCTGATCGCCCATGAAACAAAATCCATTTCAATTTGCATTCGAGAGGTGATTTCCTGAGAAGCTGCAGACAAGACAAGAAGCGGCGCAGGTAGAGGAAAGTCAGGGAAGGGAAGGAGCGAAGGAGAAAAGCTGCTGCCTCTTCCAGAGATGGAAGTAGAGGGCTTTTCAATATGTCATGTGTGGTAATGTTAGATATTTATGTAGACTGGTCCTGGGGGTTTTGATCTACTCAGAGACGGGATTATAATGAAATTATGACCCGGTTCTGATTTGGTAAAGATACAGTCAGATGATAGTTGTTTTTGTTTTTTAAACACTCGACATTGAGTCAGTCAGAGTCAGATAATCTTTGTCATTTGCACCGCATGTGGTACATGTGATGAAATGAGATTATGTACACAGGGTCCCAGTTACATCCAACAACAAAAAGTAGGAGAAGAACAGTAGTAACATCTAAGATATGACTAAGAAAAACATAAACTAAAACAAATACACTAAGCACTAATGTAATAGGAAAACGTAATTCCAAACAGCAGCACAAACACGAGTCTGTATGAGCAGATGGTCACAGATGAACACAGCAACAAGAAACAGATCAGCATCAGCATGATGTGATATTTCACAGTGATTATTCTGATTATTTATTCATGAGTCTAACAGCCTCAGGGTAGAAGCTGTTCCTCAGTCTAGTGGTTCTACACTTGATGCTCCTCAACCTCCGTCCTGAGGGGAGTGGGGCAAAGAGTGTGTGTGCTGGGTGAGTGAGGTCTTTCATGATGCAGGTGGCTCTCTTCCTGCATCTGGAGGTGTAAATGTCTGTGATGGTGGGGAGACTGACTCCAACATCTTCTGTGCAGCCTTCACCACTCTCTGCAGAGCTTTTCTTTCTGCAGCTGTGCAGCCTCCATGCCACACGTTGATGCTGGAGCACAGGATGCTCTCCACTGCACACCTGTAGAAGGAGGTGAGGACTGGGCTGCTCAGACCAGCTCGTCTCAGCCGTCTGAGGAAGTAGAGTCTCTGATGACCTTTCTTGATCAGGCTGGTGGTGTTGTTGCTCCAGCTGAGGTTATCATTCATGTGTACACCCAAGTACTTGTAGCTGGAGACCACTTCCACTGCAGATCCTCTTATGTTCAGTGGGGTGTGGGTGTGTTTGTTCCTTCTGAAGTCCACAATCATCTCCTTTGTCTTCTTCACATTGATGTGAAGGTTATTCTCTTTGCACCAGCTCTCCAGGTGTTCCACCTCCTGCCTGTAGCTGGACTCATCATTGTTTGTGATGCATCCCACCACCGCTGTATCATCTGCAAACTTTACAATATGACAGCCTGGATGTGTGGCTGTACAATCATATGTGAGCAGAGTGAACAGAAGAGGGCTCAGCACACATCCTTGAGGAGAGCCAGTGCTGAGGGTTATGGTGGAGGAGGAGAAGTTGTGGATCTTCACGGACTGTGGTCTGTTTGTTAAGAAGTCTAGTACCCAGTTACAAATGGAGGGGCTTAGTCCAAGTGTGGATAGTTTGTCTATCAGAGTTTGGGGGATCATGGTGTTGAAGGCAGATGTGAAGTCCACAAAGAGCAGACGCACGTATGAGTCCTTCTGATCCAGGTGGGTGAGAGCAGTGTGGACCACAGAGGAGATGGCGTCCTCTGTTGATCGGTTCTCACGGTATGCATACTGATGAGGGTCCTCGTTGATGTTGATGGATGTTTTTATGTGGGTCATGACCAGTTTTTCAAAGCATTTCGCGACTATCAGGGTGAGGGCCACTGGCCGATAGTCATTCAGACCAGTCACTGTGGAGCTTTTTGGGACTGGGATGATGGTGGCGGTCTTCAGGCAGGTGGGAACTGTCTCCAGGGCAAGTGAGGTGTTAAAGATGTCTGCCAGCACATCGCAGAGCTGGTCAGCACATTCTTTTAGCACTTTCTCGGGAATGTTGTCCGATCCGGTTGCTTTGTGAGGGTTGATCCTCCTGAGACTACTTCACAGTTCTGCTGCGGTCACGCTGAGACGCTCTTCATCTGGTGCTGGGTGGTCTGTTTGGGTCCTCAAAGCATGCATAAAACTTGTTGAGGGCATCAGGCATTGGGTGCCACAGTTAGTCCTGTTCTTACTGAGAGAGGAGAGGGCAGGGCCTTGTCCACCTGGCCAGCAGAACGTCCACTTTTCGAATACAGTTCCTCCAGAAGTACCAGGCAGGACTTCCTGACACTGTGTGGAGGGATGTGGCCAGCTGTATCCTCAGACATGTGAGCGGGTTGGGGCTGGATGCTGCTCTGTTTCTAACCAATGTTAGCCTTTTAAAGCTAAAGGGGTTGCTCCAGTTTTATCAGAATTTTCAAAGTGTTTGTTTTTTAAACCAAACAGATCAAAAACATATAATTCTCTGCAGTGGCTCTTAGAGAACTAGTCTGTGAAGCAAGAATATGGACTGTCTGACGCCATTGGTGGAGGCAGCCGGACCAGCCTTCCAGCATCCAGGAAGTGGTTTTGTTGCTTGGGGTCCGGTCTGCCAGACTGGTGCAACACTTCCTGAACCTGGTGAAGGAGGGGATGACAGCTGGAGAGAAGCGTTTCCTGCAGCTATGGTCCGCAAGGGATCGCCTGCCTGACCCAATGGACCCTTTCCATCTGGATCCTATCTCTACACAGACCCAAAGATAGACTTGTGCCGAACGGGTCCAAAAGTACTTCTTGTGTTAAGATCCTGAACGAGAGAACTCTGCACAACAGAGCTGTCAGCGTGTGGGACGACAAGCTCGGAGGTCAGAAGCCCCAGTGGAGGACTCTTTACAAACCTCCAACAAAAAAATGGGCAGGTGATCTTCACTGGAGGATCCTTCACGGCACAATTGTAACAAACTATTTTCTTTTTTTTTTGTCAGTCATCAATCCTGAGGTTTTAAACGAGTGTACTTTTTGCAGTTTGTCTGAGAGTGATTTTCATGTTTTTACAGATTGTGTATGGCTGACGGCTCTGTTTAATCTAATGACGAGGATCTTTAGCCTTTTTGACACAGTTTTCACCAAATCTGTTTTTATTAATGGAGTACATTACAGCAAAGCCACTAAGTTTAAAAACCATACCATGCCATACCAGCTTTATTTATAGAGCACTTTAAACACACACAGGACAAAAAAAATCATACAGTCAAGTAATAAAAATGATTAGAATGATTAAAAGTCACATAATAAAAGTTGAGCAATCCCAAATTCTAAACTTTTTAGTTGCCAAAGCAAAAATATTTTTTTACTTGTCTCGTAGGGACAAACTGCAGGCTGGACCTCAACTTGATGCCGTGGCTCTGTGGAAGTGCAACGTTGCTTTCACAGAGACACTGGACACTTGGAGAATTTTGTGAAACTCTGGGGATTTAAGAAGGTTTTATGCACCACGGTTGTCTTGATGTGGGTCATGACCAGTTTCTCAAAACATTTAGCGACTATCGGGGTGAGGGCCACCGGTCTATAGTCATTCAGACCAGTCACTGTGGAGCTCTTTGGGACTGGGATGATGGTGGCGGTCTTCAGGCAGGTGGGAACTGACTCCAGTGCAAGTGAGGTGGTGAAGATGTCAGCCAGCACCTCACAGAGCTGGTCCGCACATTCCTTCAGAACTTTCCCTGGGATGTTGTCTGGTCCGGTTGCTTTATGAGGGTTGATCCTTCTGAGACTACCTCTCACTTCTGCTGCGGTCACTCTGAGATGCTCTTCATCAGTACTTTATCACATTCATACAATGATGGGACACACATCAGAGGCAATGAGTGGTTCAGTGTTGCCCACTGCCCAGGAACACTTCAGCATGTGACAGCTGGTGGAATTGAACCCCCACCTCTCCCATTGGAGGAGACTGCTCTAGCCTCTCAGCCACAGCTGCCCTCAGCTGAAGAGGATTATTATTTAATAGGTGTAAATAAATGTCTAAAAAATAAAGTAATGTATGGTTCATTCATAAAATGGTTCGTTTTTTTAGACATTTATTTTGTAATAATAATAATAATAATGAATTCAATTTATAACGCACTTTTCATTAATGAAAATCTCAAAGTGCTACAAGGTGCAACAGAAATTAAATGTCAATAAAACAAGTAATAAAACAAGTAAAATCAATAACAGTATCAACTAAGATCAAAAGTAGAATCATGAGGAGGCAGAGTATGCTCGGTTAAAAAGAAAGGTCTTCAAGCCGCTCTTAAAGTCAACCACAGACTGTGGGACCCTCAGACAGTCAGGAAGAGAGTTCCACAGGCGGGGGGCAGCCACACTGAAAGCCCGGTCTCCCATGGTCCTTAATTTGGTTCTCGGAATGTGAAGGAGATTACTGTTCTGTGACCGCAGCGACCGGGTGGATGAGTATGGAATAAGAATATCCTTCAGATAATCTGGTGAAGCTCCATGTAAGCATTGATGTGTAATGAGAGCAGTTTTGTACTGAATTCTGTAGGCGACAGGAAGCCAATGAAGGTTATGAAGAATGGGCGTAATATGTTCAAATTTACGAACTCGCAACAAGATCCTTGCTGCACTGTTTTGAATATATTGAAGTTTCTGAAGGTTTTTGCCAGGGATTCCAATAAACAGGGAGTTGCAGTAGTCGAGCCTGGAGGAGACAAAAGCATGGACGAGCTTCTCAGCATCGGAAAAAGTTAGGGATGGGCGAAGTCTAGAGATGTTTCGAAGATGGAAGAAGCAAGTTTTAAACAGAAGCTTAATGTGATTTTCAAATGTAAGATTGGAGTCCATTTTTATTCCAAGATTAGTAACAGAGGTGGAGAGAGGGATGTCTTGTCCAGAAAAGGAAAGTGTTGTTATAGTAGATGTCTGTACCTGGTGAGGGGTGCCAATCAGTATGGCCTCGGTCTTGGAGCAGTTTAATTGAAGAAAGTTCTGATTCATCCATGCCCTAATTGCCTCCAGGCAGGCAGAGAGGGCAGTGAGTGAAGATGGAGATGACAATGGGGAAGATGAGGATGCTCCAGTCCTGATGTAAAGCTGTGGAGTTACAGCTGTTTGTTAATAAATGTAGCTGTGTGACAACTGGGACAAAGCTTTGACTCAGAAATATATTTTTGTTATTCTTTTATGGAAAGAAAATTATATCGAGATATATATCGTATATCGCGATATATCACAACAATATCGAGATATGAATTTTTGTCCATATCGCCCAGCCCTATTTCAGATCAGGGAGAACTACAATACAACAAACTCCTCATGTAAATATTTTATTTTAAGCTTGTCCTGATCATGTTTTTAAACACTTATGTTAAATTATTGTGTAAATTAAGTTTTGTTTAAAAAAAATCTTCATCTGTATATTGGCGGTTGGCAAACAACTGAAGGAAGCATTACCACCACCAACTGGTGAGAAGTGTGGACCACATTACCAAAAATATATTTTTCCCTCTTTCTCTTTATTTATTTATTTATTTATTTATTTATTTATTTATTTATTTAAGTTAGGACAATGCATATTAATCAACATAACAGCAGTTAGCATCAATGTAAATATGCCGGAGTTAGCACAATAGCTAATTTGCATCCGTTGTCCTAAGGCAGGTAAGAATAAGAAACGTCCCATAAAACAAAAGAGCGGAGAAAAATACAAACATCACCTATATAGCACATAACACAACATAAAATTACAATAAAAATATGATGCCATAAGAATAGACAAAGTAATCTACACATGAGTGCACTTCTGGTTAGTTTTCAGCCAAAGTTTCAGAGATTTTTTAAATTTTAAATTTTTTTCTTCTCCCTCCCCTCTTCTTTTTCCTTTTCCTCTTCCTTTGTTTCTTCTTTTTTTTCCCTTTTAGATCCTATTATATGACTTACACCATTTAAAAAAGTAAATATGACTTGATATCTCCTGCCTCCTGAATCTTTCTGCAATAAATCAACAATGTCCAATTTCATTTCCATATTACTAAGATTCTTAACTAACTAGTTTCTCAGAACCTGGTAACTCCTGCAATGCAAAATAATGTATTATATTGTCTCATCTTCCCCACACTCACATTTCCCTGTCTGGCATTTCCCTATTAAAAATAATGTGTTATCCATTCCAGGCTTAAGCCATATCTCCTGTATTCATTCATTCAACCTTTATTTAGACAGGTTAATCTCATTTAGTCTCAAGGACTCATTTACAAGAGAGACCTGTTTTCAACAAACAATACTATCAGGTTTGTCCTTTCTACTGTCTATAAACTTTTTGAGCTCTTGACTATATGCGACTCCTTGCATTCTAGTGTAGAAGAAAAATGGTTACTGTTAAGAGAATTCAGTAACCTGCTCAAGGAGGCTGACTGCTGCTCTGAAAATTAATTCTTGTCTTCTTGTGTGGTTCATGTTTAAGGTGAAGGTGTTTAAAAATCCTCCATCAGTTACTATGAACAGTCACTGTTCCTGGCTTGCCTGCACATTAAGATAATCCCTTATTTCTTCCCACTTAAGTCCTACCATATCAAGATTGTATACTGCTGCCTTAACAATTAATTATTTGTAACCTCGGTTTTGGATTTTAGCATTAAAGACTCCAGCAATAAATGTAACTAATCTCTAGACTTTTGCTCATTCCATGTAGACTTCCTTACTTTTAATTAATATATCAGAGTCAGAGTCAGAGAGTCTTTATTGTCATTTGCACCGCATGTGGTACATCAGAGTCAGAGAGTCAGAGAGAATTTATTGTCATTTGCACCGCATGTAGTACATGTGTTGAAAACGAGATTATGTACACGGTACATGAGATGAAAACGAGATTATGTACACGAGGTCCCAGTTACATCCAACAACAAATGAAAGAGAAAAACAGTAATAACATCTAGAACTAACTAAGAAAAGCATCAACTAGTAATACACTAAGCTTAATATAGTGGGAATAAACAGCAGCACGAACATGAGTTTGTATGAGCAGATGGTCACAGATGAACACAGATGAATACAGCAACAAGAAAACAGATCAGCATCAGTATGATGTGATATTTTGCAGTGTTTATTTTTTATTTTATTTTTATTTATTCATGAGTCTAACAGCCTTTTTGCTCTTTTTGTTTCTTTTCTGTCTCTCCAATTCCCTGATTCACCCCCTTTACTGCTTTTCCAAAATTTACTTTTTCCTTAACTTTTGTTTGCTGCACAACAATCCACCACACCCACTTAAACCAGTTTCCTCCTCGCTCTCACCATACTCCATATCACTACCCTCGTCTCTCCCTCTCTTTCTAAAGGACAGATAAGAAATAAGTGATGATTGCTGGTCTGGACTCATACAGGTCGTCGGACAAGTTTATCACTATTTCTCACCCGAACAAATCCAACCAAGTCCAGAGAAAAAGTCCAAAAAGTCCAGTCCAATTAGCAGTTAACTCTCTCAGACAACTGCATGTGCAAGTCTGTCTCGTTCACCCGAAACATCGTCACCGAACCTGGTGCATCTGTCTCTCGCGCTCTCCTCTTATTTTTCTTCTGTTTTAAAGGTGGCATACTCAGCTCTTCTTCTCTCTGTGTAACGTTAACAACAGTGCCGCAGACAAATGTGCAACAAGCTACCATAATAGCTGTTGTTGCACTCAACAAACTCAGTCGTGCTTTCTACCCGACAGCTGTAATAACAGTCTATGCAACATTTTTTCATTTCTAAAACACTAAAATCTGGGACTTTTCTGGGGACAGCTTTAGCCGAGGACAGGTCATCCAAAACGGGGACTGTCCCCGGAAATCGGGGACGTCTGGTCACCCTGTGTACAGGTATATGTATGCGTTAACATATACAAGGTTATGTAGTACTCCCCACCACCTTGTGCATGTGCATATTGTCTTTTTCACATCTGTGTATTCTGCTCCTTTTTTTTTATCAATTCATATGCATTTTCTCTGAATAATTGGAAAATCTCCCAAACCCATGATCCCCCAAACACTGATGGACAAACAACTAGGACTAAGCCCCTCCATTTGCAACTGGGTCCCAAACTTTTTAACAAACAGACCATAGACTGCGGGGATCCAGGACTTCTCCTCCTCCACCATAGCCCTCAACACAGGCCCCCCTCAGGGCTGTGTGTTGAGCCCTCTCCTTTTCACTCTGCTCACATATGACTGTGCACCTACCCATCCAGGCTGTCACACTGTAATTATTGCAAACGATACAGCTGTGGTGGGATGCATCAAACAAAGATGAGTCCAGCTACAGGCAGGAGGTGGAACACCTGGAGAGCTGGTGCAAGGAGAATAACCTTCACATCACTGAAGAAGACAAATGAGATGATTGTGGACTTCAGAAGGAACCCCCCCGTCGTCAAACATAGGAGAATCGGTGGAAGTGGTCTTCAGCTACAAGTACTGTATGGGTTGGTCTGAGAAGCTCAGTCCTCACCTCATTCTACAGGTGTGCAGTGGAGAGCAACCTGTAAGCTCATCCAGAGTGTTGGGTCTTGCGCCTCTCAACTTTCTCTTCACAATATTCCACATTCTCTATGGGGTTCAGGTCAGGAGAGTTGGCAGACCAATTGAGCACAGTAATACCATGGTCAGTAAACCATTTACCAGTGGTTTTGGCACTATGAGCAGGTGCCAGGTCGTGCTGAAAAATGAAATCTTCATCTCCATAAAGCTTTTCAGCAGATGGAAGCATGAAGTGCTGTACAGCACTTTGTGATTTTATCTATGAAAAGTGCTATATAAATAAACTTTACTTACTTACTTACAAAATCTCCTGATAGCTAGCTGCATTGACCCTGCCCTTGATAAAACACAGTGGACCAACACCAGCAGCTGACATGGCACCCCAGACCATCACTGACTGTGGGTACTTGACACTGGACTTCTGGCATTTTGGCATTTCCTTCTCCCCAGTCTTCCTCCAGACTCTGGCACCTTGATTTCCGAATGACATGCAAACTTTGCTTTCATCCGAAAAAAGTACTTTGGACCACTGAGCAACAGTCCAGTGCTGCTTCTCTGTAGCCCAGGTCAGGCGCTTCTGCCGCTGTTTCTGGTTCAAAAGTGGCTTGACCTGGGGAATGCGGCACCTGTAGCCCATTTCCTGCACACGCCTGTGCACGGTGGCTCTGGAATCGGCCCTTCTCCACAATCTTCCTCAGGGTCCGGTCACCTCTTCTCGTTGTGCAGCGTTTTCTGCCACACTTTTCCCTTCCCACAGACTTCCCACTGAGGTGCCTTGATACAGCACTCTGGGAACAGCCTATTCGTTCAGAAATTTCTTTCTGTGTCTTACCCTCTTGCTTGAGGGTGTCAATGATGGCCTTCTGGACAGCAGTCAGGTCGGCAGTCTTACCCATGATTGCGGTTTTGAGTAATGAACCAGGCTGGGAGTTTTTAAAAGCCTCAGGAATCTTTTGCAGGTGTTTAGAGTTAATTCGTTGATTCAGATGATTAGGTTAATAGCTCGTTTAGAGAACCTTTTCATGATATGCTAATTTTTTTAGATAGGAATTTTGGGTTTTCATGAGCTGTATGCCAAAATCATCAGTATTAAATAGGGATGCACCGATCCACATTTCTCACTTCCGATCCGATACCGATACTTAAGAACTGGGTATCTACCGATACCGATACTTTTCCGATCCGATACTGTTCAGGTATGTGAATCTGTATAATGAAATTTTTGTGCTGAGACTATAAAGTTATGTGTATTTTGGAATGTTTTCTATACTATGAAGACTATACTGTTAAAGTTTGTGAGTTTCCTGTTGTAAGGCTCAAAAGTGTCTTCATTGGTTTTAACTCACACAATGTTAAGACGGTAGTCACAGAATATGATGGAACACAAGTGCTCTTTGAAGCTGGATCGGAAATATCAGCAGGTTGGATCCGATATCCGATACTTAAATTATGCTGGTATCTGATACCGATACTGGATCGGATCTGCCCCATCCCTAGTATTAAAACAATAAAAGACCTGGGATATTTCAGTTTGTGTACAATGAATCTAAAATATATGAAAGTTTCATTTTCATCATCATAATAATAATAATAATGAATTCAATTTATAACGCACTTTTCATTAATGAAAATCTCAAAGTGCTAATTGTAATCATCATTACATTATGGAAAATAATGACCTTTATCACAATATGCTAATTTTTTTAGAAGGACCACACACAGAGCTATTTCCAGCCATGAAAGGCGGGCTATAGTTAGACTCAGAGGAAATGAGCCTTCAAAACAAAATACTCATGCAGTTTAGATATTTGTTACTTGATAAGGTCTTAAAGGGAAGCGTGCCCTCTCCGAGTCGGGGAGGAGGTCCTGCCCCAAGTGGAGGAGTTTAAGTATCTCGGGGTCTTGTTCACGAATGAGGGAAAACTGTAACGTGAGATCGATAGGTACAGCATCCGCAGTGAAGCGGGCGCTGTACCGGTCTGTCGTGGTGAAGAGAGAGCTGAGTCAAAAGGCAAAGCTCTCAATTTACCGATCGATCTATGTTCCCACCCTCATCTATGGTCATGAGCTTTGGGTTGTGACCGAAAGAACGAGATCTCGGATACAAGCGGCTGAAATGAGTTTTCTCCGCAGGGTGTCTGGACTCTCCCTTAGAGATAGGGTGAGAAGCTCGGTCATCCGGGAGGGACTCGGAGTAGAGCCGCTGCTTCTCCACATCGAGAGGAGCCAGTTGAGGTGGCTCGGGCATCTGGTTAGGATGCCTCCTGGACGCCTCCCTGGNAAGCTCAGTCCTCACCTCCTTCTACAGGTGTGCAGTGGAGAGCATCCTGTGCTCCAGCATCAACGTGTGGCATGGAGGCTGCACAGCTGCAGAAAGAAAAGCTTTGCAGAGAGTGGTGAAGGCTGCACAGAAGATGTTGGAGTCAGTCTCCCCACCATCACAGACATCTACACCTCCAGATGCAGGAAGAGGGCCACCTGCATCATGAAGGACCACACTCACCCAGCACACACTTTTTGCCCCACTCCCCTCAGGAAGGAGGTTGAGGAGCATTAAGTGTAGAACCACTAGACTGAGGAACAGCTTCTACCCTGAGACTGTTAGACTCATGAATATCTAACCAGAATAATCACTGTGAAATATCACATCATGTTGCTGCTGATCTGTTTCATGTTGCTGCTGATCTGTTTCATGTTGCTGTGTTCATTCGTGCTCATCTGCTCATACAGACTCATGTTCGTGCTGCTGTTGGGTGCATTGTTTTTATGCTATTAGTGCTTAGCATATTTTTAGTTAACATTTTTCTTAGTTCATATCTTAGAACTTATTGCTGTTTTGCTTTTACATTTTATTGTAGGATGTAATTGGGACTGTGTATACAATTTCATTCCACCACATGTAATGCGAATGACAAATAAAGAAACTGACTCTGAAATACTACTGGATGCTTTTGCCCTCTGGGATTAATAAAAAATTATCTACAAATACACATAAAACTAGCAATGCTAACATTTGCCTTTAGGTCAAATTATTAATCAGTTCAACATTTCTTTTCACTGTTATGCCGACGATACACAGCTTTACATCAGGACTGGAGCATCCTCATCTTCCACCTTGTCATCTCCATCTTCACTCACTGCCCTCTCTGCCTGCCTGGAGGCAATTAGGGCATGGATGAATCAGAACTTTCTTCAATTAAACTGCTCCAAGACCGAGGCCATACTGATTGGCACCCCTCACCAGGTACAGACATCTACTATAACAACACTTTCCTTTTCTGGACAAGACATCCCCCTCTCCACCTCTGTTACTAATCTTGGAATAAAAATGGACTCCAATCTTACATTTGAAAATCACATTAAGCTTCTGTTTAAAACTTGCTTCTTCCATCTTCGAAACATCTCTAGACTTCGCCCATCCCTAACTTTTTCCGATGCTGAGAAGCTCGTCCATGCTTTTGTCTCCTCCAGGCTCGACTACTGCAACTCCCTGTTTATTGGAATCCCTGGCAAAAACCTTCAGAAACTTCAATATATTCAAAACAGTGCTGCAAGGATCTTGTTGCGAGTTCGTAAATTTGAACATATTACGCCCATTCTTCATAACCTTCATTGGCTTCCTGTCGCCTACAGAATTCAGTACAAAACTGCTCTCATTACACATCAATGCTTACATGGAGCTTCACCAGATTATCTGAAGGATATTCTTATTCCACACTCATCCACCCGGTCGCTGCGGTCACAGAACAGTAATCTCCTTCACATTCCGAGAACCAAATTAAGGACCATGGGAGACCGGGCTTTCAGTGTGGCTGCCCCCCGCCTGTGGAACTCTCTTCCTGACTGTCTGAGGGTCCCACAGTCTGTGGTTGACTTTAAGAGCGGCTTGAAGACCTTTCTTTTCAACCGAGCATACTCTGCCTCCTCATGATTCTACTTTTGATCTTAGTTGATACTGTTATTGATTTTACTTGTTTTATTACTTGTTTTATTGACATTTAATTTCTGTTGCACCTTGTAGCACTTTGAGATTTTCATTAATGAAAAGTGCGTTATAAATTGAATTCATTATTATTATTATTATTATTATTGCTAGCATCATGTTCACTTCCATTGGTGTTACACTAAGTGTGTCCGTAAACTTTTATTTTTTCCCCCATCTTCAAAAGTAAAATACTGTAAAATGAACAAGAATTAAAGTATTAAACAACTATGTTCTCTGTAAGAACTCAGCGCACGTACTGTTTTATAGGTAATACCACATCAAAGTTTAGCTCCATACCTATACTTCATTATGGCCAAGGTTTTAATTTCCTAAATATTAGTTGAGATGGCCATCTTGAATCAGACTTATTACCAATCTTTATCACTTGTAAACTTCCTATAACTACTTTCTGAGAGTTTAATTAAAGTCTGTCTTGCGGTCCATGAAATATTTTGCTAAGAGAGAAACAAACAAATACACACAGAGTTATTTCCAGCCATGAAACGCGGGCTATAGTTAGACTCAGAGGAAATTAGCCTTCAAAATAAAATACTCATGCAGTTTAGATATTTGTTACTTGATAAGATCTTAATTTTGGCTGTTGGATCAGGAAAGTTTAAATGTGCTAGATTGTTAATAATTTTTAAGATTTTAAAAGTGCATCTCACCACCTGTATGGAGTTAAGTGTTTGTGATGGAACAGCTGGAATAGGTGTGCCTTCCCTGGAAGCTTTGAGTGCAGGTGTTGTGTTAACAAAAAGACAGACTGAAATGAGAGGTCACGTGAAGAGAAAACAAACAACGGACAACTGAGACTCAAGCACACGGCTGAACAGCAGCACCACGGAGTTGACAACTCTCGAGGACGTTATCAGCTGTGACGGATGGAAACTTTTCTCACCCCGTTCTTAGACAAATTTGACAGAACAGTTTACGTTAGTCAAAAATAAATAAATTTGTTTCAAACATTCCATATAAAAATCATTTAATAAAGAAATCATGTTTATTGTAAGAACTTAACAGAATGTGCACTTTATTTATGCTGTTCTAGTATCCAATAACATGTGCAGAAAACAATCAAATACTAACAATTGTAACTTTATACAGAACAGAAACATAGTAAAAATACCAAAACTTTTATTTAAACAAAAAGCAGATGATGTGTTATTTTGTGTTTATTCTTAATTGTATTAATTGTTTGTGTATTTAAATTGTCTGAACACCCAGGGGGAAGAAATAAATGCCCTTTAAGTGAAGTGACACTAAGGTAGGTTTAACAAACCCCTAAATCTGAGAAAGTTACAAGATTACACTTTATTATTCCTGTGAGTTTTCATGTGCGTGTTTAACTGATATTTATGAATAAATTTTTTCCCACAAGTCTGGCATAAACAAGGCTTCTCACCTGTGTGAATTTTTATGTCTCTGTTCAAAGCACTTCCACAAAAAGTTTTTCCCACAGGTCTGACATGAGAAAGGTCTCTTACCGGTGTGTTTTCATGTGAGCATCTAAAACACTTTGGTAAGAAAAACTTTTCCCACAGCGTTGACATGAAAAAGGCTTATCCGTGTGTCTTTTCATGTGAGCATTAAAATCACTTCTACAACTAAAACTTTTTCCACAGGTCTGACATGAGAAAGGTTTCTCACCTGTGTGCGTTTTCATGTGGTATTTAAAGCCGTTAGAATTATAGTAAATTTTTCCACAGATCTGACAAGTAAAAGGCCTCTCACCTGTGTGGGATAACACGTGAATTTTCAATGAACATTTACTAACAAAACATTTTCCACAGGTCTCACATGAGAAAGGTTTCTCACCTGTGTGCGTTTTCATGTGGTATTTAAAGCCGTTAGAACTATAGTAAATTTTTCCACAGATCTGACAAGTAAAAGGCCTCTCACCTGTGTGGGATAACACGTGAGTTTTCAAAGTATCTTTGCGAACAAAACTTTTTCCACAGGTCTGACATGAAAAAGGCTTCTCACCTGTGTGGGATAACACGTGAAAATTCAATGAACATTTATTAACAAAACTTTTTCCACAGGTCTCACATGAGAAAGGTCTCTCACCTGTGTGTGTTTTCATGTGAGTTTTCAAAGTCGATCTAAGAAAAAAACCTTTTCCACAGGTCTCACATAAGAAAGGTCTCTCACCTGTGTGAGTTCTCATGTGAGCAGTTAAATAAGATTTCCTAGAGAATTTTTTCCCACAAGTCAAACACAAAAACTTTTTGGAGTTTCTTTTTACTTTTGGGTTGTCTACATTGCTGCGGTTACCTCTGGTTCGTGAACTTCTCTTACGTTGTTTCAGCTCTTCATCTCTGCTGAATCCTGAGTCTGTTTTTCTGCTTCTTTCCTGAACTTGGTTCTCAGACTCAGAAGAGTTCTGAAAGAACAGTTGGTCCCTGTTTGGTTCTAGTTCCTTGTGGTTTATTTCCTTATAAACAGGAGTTACCATAAAGGTTTCAGTCTCCTGCTCCTCTTCCAGCTCTAGACTTTTTGGTTTTCCATGTGGAGGTTCTGGATCCTTCTGGTCCAAACTGGAGTTCCTCTCCTGGTTACAGAGCCATTGGTCAGTGAGAACCTCTTTCTCCTTCCAGGTGTGATGCTGTGGGAGGTCTGGATGAATAAACAAAAGAAAATGTTGATCAAAGTGATTGTAGGAAAACTTACTTTATATTAATTATAAGATGTATCTGAAAATGGTCTGGAAGTTGCAGCTGGAGTTTATTACAGCTTGGTACGAGGTACTCAGACCACACCTTTCCTAAAAGCTTTTGGGATACTGTCCGTCTGTTCTGAGACAGGAAAAATGAAGCTGAAAGTTTGGTGGCTGAAGAAATGAAAATGGGGGGGGTCACAGTTTCATAAGATTTTAATTTCAAATAAAATAAAAATAATGTTTCCATTAAGTAGATCTTGAACCTCTTAAAATTGTGAGATGGAGCCTCAGGCAGTTTTTATACAAAAAGATGGCGTAGGGACAAAATGTAAAAGTTGCGTACACAAAAATACTAGGGATGTAACGGTACACGTGGGTGTACCGAACCGTTTCGGTACGGCACGTTTGGTTCGGTCCACCTGCGTACCGTTTTGGTTATTTTTTCACTTATTAAACGTTATTAATGGGAGAAAATAAATGTGCCATGGAACTAAAATTCCTAGGCGAGTTTCAACACGGCGCTATCTTGCAGCACGCGTAGCATTAGCAGCTTAGCTTCTGGCTGCGGTCTCCTGTTTGGGAACGTTATGGCTTTCTTGTTAAAAGGCGTGAACAAATCCAAAGATGTGTGTCGACGTTTTTTCACAGAGATTGGATCTGCAGCAGCAACACGTCCAACTTGTTAACGGACTTGAAACTACGTCATCCCAACATGTACGTCTTCTACAAGCAAGAAAAGCAGCTTGTTGCAAAGACCGCTAACAGCAGCAGCATTTAAACAACCTTCATCAGGTAATTCAGATCGGTCCAGAGCAATAACACAAACTGTAGGACTTTTTAAAGCTCTGGATCTACGTCTGAATGTTGTTGATGCTCAGGCTGTAAAGTTCTTGAGCGTCGCTAAGACATCCATCACGTCAACACTTCAGCCAAAATGTTCAGCACTTTATGAAAAAACTAAAACTGATGTCAACAAGACCTGGAGCTGATTAAAACCCTGATGATGATGACCGAGAGATTCAACCACCTCAACCGTTCAAAAAGAGGTATTGTTCTTTTATTATTATTATTATTTATATTATTCTTATTATTATTAATATTATCTAATTAACCTTTTTAATTTAAAATTATAATCTTATTAACTTTTTATTTTATTTTTATTTTTTACCTCTGTTTTATTTCCAGTCTGGGGCAGAAATAGCAGTTGTCTTCTTCCTCTTCAGGGACATCCACCAGATCACCTGCACCTAAGAAGTGTGTGATGACTGAACTCTGAACTTTTACAGGGACCTGCCCACCTGGGGGAGCAGGTCCAAGAAGAGGTTGTTGTGAGTAATGAGGACAAATACAGCCACACTGCTGCTACTGTTATTACTGAGATGATTTTCTTCACTGCAACTAGATTCATTCATTCAACCTTTATTTATACAGGCTAGCCTCATTGAGCCACAGGGACTCATTTACAAGAGGGACCTGTCTCACTCACACCCAGGGTCAATTTAGAGTCACCAATCAGCCTAACATACATGTTTTTGGACTGTGGGAGGAAACCGGAGCACCCGGAGAAAACCCACGCATGCACGGAGAGAACATGCAAACTCCACCCAGAAAGGCCCCCAGACCGGGATTTGAACCGGGGACCTGCTCGCTGAGAGGCAGCAGCTCTACCAGTTGTGCCACCGTGCTGTCCACGTTGCCCACTGCTTTTAGCAGAAAATGTGGACAAGTTTGTCTTTTTGGACAAAAACTTTAAACTGGATTATTTAGATCATAAACAGTTTGTTGCTGCTTATTGTTCTGGTTCTGGCTGTTATTGTATTTATTACGATTTTTATTATTGTTAATATAGTTTATTTATTGTAAAGCGTGCCATTTATTTAAAATATCATCCAAATGGGTTGCTTTTATTTATTTTTATACAAACGTATTGTTTACTTTACACATTTTCAAAATAAACATTTTATGTCTTTTTTTGTTTTGTACTGAAAATTAACCGAACCGAACCCTCCTTGTAATTGAACCAAACCGAAATGTGATTTTTAGCGTACCGTTACACCCCTAAAAAATACTATTCAGATTTATTAAACTGTGCACGCTAGGGGTGGGTGATATGGCTCAAATATAATATTGTGATATTTCAGAGCATTCTGACAATACAGGGAACCCCCGACCTACGAACGAGTTTGGGACCTAAGAACCGTTCGCAGCTCGATCCGTTCGTAGGTAGGGGGTGAAAATTATATTTAAAAAAAAAATTATTCATTCATTCATTCATTCAACCTTTATTTATCATGCTAACGGAGCGCGCGCACACATTTAAGCATGTACAGTAGTGTACTGTAATGTTAAACATTGCTATTCACATTTACAGAATAAATAAAAATATATTTTCTTACTTTGAGATGGTCAAAGCCGACATAGGTTGCCATGCGTTGATTGTTTTCGGGCCAAGCAGCGCGGGGGCCGGCAAGCCACCGCAGCTGCTCCAGACCTGTGTTAGCTAGCTGGCTAGCTTCTGCTAGCCAAGCCATGAGCTAGTGTTGGAGCGGCGGCGCGATCAATCTGCAGCTGCTGCTCCAGCCGCTGCTCCAGCCTGAGACGTCCACAGAGCTATTCCAGCTAGTAATTAATCCATATGATGCGATCCTGGTCACCAGTGTTCAAAAGGCCGGCTCCCGTGTTAGCTCCAGTGTTAGCTCTGGAGCTAGCCAGGCCGGAGGTGTAGCCAGGCCGGCCGGAGGTGTTCGCACGGCGGCCTGGCACGATCGGCGATAAATCCGCTGCTGCCTGAGACATCCACAAAGTTCACAGAGACGTTTCCAGCTAGTAATTAATCCATATGAAGCCATCCTGGTCACCAGTCTTCGTCCGGCTCTCGGCAGCTAACCTAAGATGGCGTCCGGTGTTCTACATTAATTTGTGACCGGAGACCCCAGTGACTGAACCTAAAATAGCGTCCGGTGTTCTACATTAATTTGTGACCGTGTAAACTGAAGACCTACTTCCTGTTGCCCAAGATTGCTCAAAAATTGCTCAAAAATGATCAGAAATGATCTTTTTTATCATAATTATTATTTATAAAGCCTTTAAAACAACCAGAGCTGCAACAAAGTGATGTACACATGAAATTAAGAACATTTAAACACAAAAAAAAAATATATATATATATATATATTTTTTAATACATTAATTTCATATTTTTATTAAATATGATATGTTCGTAGGTCCCGTGGTTCGCAGGTCGATGGGGTCGTAGGTCGGGGGTTACCTGTAACTATAAAATTTGTGATATAACAAACAAAACAAACAAAAACAAGCAAACAAACAAACAAACAAACAAACAAACAAACAAACAAACAACAACAACAACAACAACAACAACAACAACAACATCAACATCAACAAAATCAGTTATTCATTTGACAAAAGTAACTTAACATGTTGCTTTGCAGTATTATATAAAAAAATTACAAGTTAATTTTACTGAAATTACATTATTTAGTACAGCATTCAGACTCAAAGTATAAAAATAAAAATGATCCTTCTGTTATTTATATTGAAAAAGTTTGCACAAAATATAGATCAACAAAATCCACCAAAAAAACTAAAGTGCAGGTGAAGTTTCCCAAAACAACTAAATAAAATGAAGCTTAAAGTGTCTGTGACATCATCTTCCTAATTTGCATAAAATGTTACAAGATATATATCTTGTATCATTCAACTATGTCCGTTTTTGCAAACAAAATGATAAATTAATGAAAATTCCTTTCAAACGGAGTTTAAAATTAAAAACCGTGTTTCTTCACGGGACGTCCGACTACACGCGAATGCAACATCTGTGACGTAGGAGGATGAACCTCAGTCTGCGTCTGCCATGATAACGCATGCGCATTCTCTGCCAGATCGTCCTTTTTTTTTGTATAAAGCCGTTACGTTGTGTCGCATTTGGGTGTTCTAATATCATCAGTGAACAAGTGAGCCTTCTCACTTTCCCAAAAGATGAAATAAGTTGTCAAGTATGGAATAAATAAAGCTGCCCCCCCTCTCGGAGCTCCCTCGCTTCCTGAACAGGTAAGACTAAAAAAATATGGGTGCAGACCTAAAGTAGAACCTGCTGTTTCTTGTTCATCTAACTTTCTGCTTCCCAAACTGAAGACAAATCGCTCAAATCTTAATTTAGATTGATAATTTCGTCATTTTATTTCTTGTCATCCATGAATATTTAATAGGGGCTTTTTTTTTTTCATTTATAGATGGCCTCCCTTCACACCTTATAGCCATCCTCTCACTCCAATATGTATTTTTTATTTTATTTTATTATTATTATATATATTATTTTTTTATTATTATTATTATTATTATTTTTTTTTTTTATAGAGAAAGAAAGAAAAGAGAAAGTGAGACAACAAAACAACAATTATCCACAAAAAGAGCACAAGGCGAACACACCAAACCTCCGTCCACTATCCTGCAAAGCACATGACAGAACACAGCAACGAAACATACAAGCATAAAGACTGATAATATTCATGACCTTGCATTAGATTTCTATATATAAACATACCCATACCTACAAATATATAGACAGTATATATACATATATATTTATATTCATTTATATACCCATCTACATATATCTACATATACATCCCTACATCCATTTGTGTGTGGTTGTGAGCATGCATAAGTGAATAAGGTTCCTCCAATAGAACATTTAGTAGCGATTGTGAAGCATCAGAGATCTGTCCCCCCAAAGCCCGAGACAGACGAAAGGGCGATCAAAGCCCAAGACCCCAGGAAGGACCCCGAGCCCAGAGTCCCCAGGACCACCCGAACAGGACGAGCCACTCGTCCACTCCCCAGATCCGACCAAGGGGAAGAACCGGACGAACCCCACCAGGGACCACACACAATGACCCCCCGGGGTCAACAGCGACAAATACACAGGCCCCCGCCGGAGCCCGCTGCACCGACGTAGCCCCAGGGCCGGTCACCGAGGCTCGGGCACCGGGGACGCCCATCCCTCAGGTCCAGACCCGACAGGACAAGAGGACCCGAGCCCCACCAGGCAGCCACCAGGCCGAGCCTAAAGGCCAAGATACAGTGAAGCAGACTCCGTATACGCGCGTATACGCGCGTATACGGAGCGGCTGCTTTACTTCAGCTCACTTCAGCTCAGACGTTCTCCTTGTTGTAATATGAGCTGCTGCACACGAAGGGGACAACTGAGCACGCTGATTGGTCACTTGCTGACACGCCTACTGAATTGATTGACAGCGCTCAGTCAGCTGAATGTGAAACCTAGTTGAAAGTGAAACCTTTAACATGAGCAGCTCGCTGGACTTCTGCGGTGTTCTGATGCGCTGTTTCTACTATATATGTTATAAAAAGTTCTCTCAGAAATAAAAATAATAACAGGGAGCGCTTTTCCTGCAGCACACAGCCCACCAGGGGATATTAAAACATCGCGCACCCAGGTAGGACCTGAATTCATTCATTTCAATCATCGAGTGAACGGAGGAAGAAGCGGTTACTTGACTTTAGGCAAAAAAACAAAAGAAAAGGCCCGATCAGCGATAAAGAAGGGGAATTTATTTCATTTGTGTAACATACAAAACAGTCCGGCGCCGGGAAGTTTATGGTCAGACACCGCGTATCGCGCACGCGGATCGCGTATGCGTAGTAAAAAAATACTTTTGCGCGTACTTGCCCTGAGGGGCTACGCGGGGCTACGCTGCGTACGGGGCGTACGTACGCTGCGTATTGGCGTATCGTGAGGACGCTCGAGTGTATCTCGCCCTTGATAGCCTAATACACAGACGAAATTTGTCTCTGCATTTAACCCAACCACCTACCAGGTGGTGCAGTGAGCAGCCATAGAAAGCGCCCGGGGAGCTGGAGAATTAGATGTGCACTCATAGACACCCCAAGGTGTGTAGTGGCCGGGACGCGAACCCGCGTCCTTCGGGTTCCAAGTCAAAAGCCCTGCCACTACACTAGTTGGAGTGAATATCTCCAGTGGTGGAGAAAATCATCTTAATAACAACAGTAGCAGCAGTGTGGCTGTATTTGTCCTCATTACTCACAACAACCTCTTCTTGGACCTGCTCCTCCAGGTGGGACAGGTCCCTGGAAAAGTTCAGAGTTCAGTTAGGGCTGGACGATATGGCCAAAATTTTTATCACGATATAGTTCTTAATTTCGGTCGATAACGATATAATTCGATATCGATATAAACAATATAAAAGCCTAAAAAAAAACTATAAACTATACAAATAAATTAATGTTCTCCTTGTATTTGTATTTAGCCTCCAAAAAGATGGAAATCACCATCAAATAAACATAAACTTCTCAACCCAATAATTCTCAGTCGGGTCATCTGGACACTTTCTTTTTTATAGAAACGTTTCACCCTCCATCCTCCATCCAATTTCTATAAAAAGAAACTGTCCAGATGACCCGACTGAAAATTATTGGATTTGGTACGTGGATTATTGAGCATGAACTTTCTTGCCATAAAATTCTCAACTGTGTCAATATTAATAGTTTTAACTTTAAACATCTTTAAAATTTACAGCATTGAAATTCATAGTTAATTAAATAAAACTTTTGGGTGTTGTTATTTATAAGAAGCTGACATAGAAATCTCATGGAAATTACTTAAGAATAAAAATAACAAAATCAATTGCATTACTGTATAAAGTAAAATAGTTTTTGAATGACAAAGTTTTGAATATATTGAATAATGTAATGATTGTTCCATATTTAATCTGTTGTATTGAAGTTTGGGGAAAAGCATGTAAAACTATTACAAACCCTGTTTTTTTTGTTTTGTTTTTAAAGAGCTACAAGAATTATTAGTAGGAAGTGCTATGGTCACCCAACAAATATTTCATCAGTTTAAATTATTAAAATTTTATGATTTGGTTGAACATAGTATTTTACAAGTCATGTATAAAACTGAAAAAAAAATTACCCCCCAAATATTCAATTAAAATTTGTTTAAAGTTATTAAACCCTGAAGGGAATGTAAATGTTTGTAAAACCTCCATTTAGGACTAGTTTGAAGGAGCTGAGTTGTAAATCAGGAAACAGGATTGTGTTGACTTGATATCACCATAAACATTTCTAAAACTATTTATATGTTTTAAAATATGATTAAATCAAAGTTGTTGGGAAGGTGTGGTGCAGGTGAAGTGAAGGTTGTTGTTTGTTTGTAGTTATTTTGTATTTTTTAAACAAGGGGCAGATATTAAAACACTATTTTCGTCTTTCTGCACATTTTCATTCAGTGTTTTTTTTTCTTCTGATGAATTTGTTTTATTTTGAATTTAAAAAACATGCAGCGCTGCTGGGGCTGTTTGTTTACGTCGTAGTTTCAGGGAAACGTTGGCTCAAACTTTATTGTTCTTCATCTTCTGACTCTCATCATATTCTATCGAGTGGAAACTCTTCAGATTAAACAAGTTAGATGTTCCCACCGCTAGTTAGAACGACTTTGTCACGTTTTGCAAAATAAAGAAACCGAGTAAGACTCGCTGCAGATGAGACCTGCAGTTTAACAAAACCGAACTACGTCCACACCTACGAATTAGTCTTTCCTCTCATCAGTGATGTCGTCTGCTTTCTCTTCGCTTGTGAAACTTTGTTCAGTCACATTCTGACGGTCATGAGCACTCGTTTGACTCGTTTTGAAGCGAAAACTTAACGCGCTTTGGAGACTAGCTTAGCTTTTAGCCTGCTACCGCTAACGCCTGCTGCTGGAGTGAGCGCTGCGTAACAACGACGTCACCACGCACGTTTTGTGTCACAGCTTTTTCTGTCCGGGCGGGTTGTTGAAGCAGCCGCTCCAACCCGAACAGAAACAGAAAAACGTCAGTGAAACGTTGTAAAATCCTATCGAAATATCGAAAATATGCTTAAACTTCATATCATCGTTATTGAATAAAAGTATATCGCGATATTTATCGTTATTGAATTATCGTCCAGCACTAAGTTCAGTCATCACACACTTTTTAGCTGCAAGTGATGTGGTGGATGTCCCTGAAGAGGAAGAAGTCGGCTGCTATTTCTGCCCCAGACTATAAAATAAAACACAAAGAGGTAAAAAAAATAAAAAGTTAATAAGATTATGATTTTAAATAAAAAAGATTAATTAGATAATAATAAAAATAAAAGAACATTACCTCTTCTTGAACGGTTGTTATGAGGTGGTTGAATCTCTCGGTCATCATCATCATCATCATCATCATCATGGCAGGGCTTTAATCAGCTCCAGGGCTTGTTGAGAATATCAGTTTTAACTTTTTCATAAAGTTCTGAACTTTTTGGCTGAAGTGTTGGCACGAAGGTTGTTTAAATGCAGCTGCTGCTAGCGGTCTTTCTGCAACAAGTTGTTTATCTTCGTTCACGTTCGGATGACGTCGTTTCAAACGAGTCAACGTTAGACGTGTTGCTGCTGCACATCCAGTCTTGTGAAACAACGTCGACACACAGCTTTGGATGTGCGCTCGTTTTTTAACAAGAAAGCCATAACGTTTTCAAACAACGAGATGCATGCTAGGCTGCTAATGCTACGCGTGCTGCAAGATAATAACGCCATACTGAAACGCGCCCAGGAAATTTAGTTCCGCGGCGCACATATTCTCCCGTTAATAACATTTAATAAGTGAAAAAATAACCGAAACGGTACGTAGGTGGACCGAACCGAACGTGCCGTACCGAAACGGTTCAGTACACCCATGTGTACCGTTACATGCCTAATATATATATATATACTGTATCGTATATCGCCATTCAGGGTGCTGTACCGGTCTGTCGTGGTGAAGAGAGAGCTGAGTCGAAAGGCAAAGCTCTCAATTTACCGATCGATCTACGTTCCCACCCTCATCTATGGTCATGAGCTTTGGGTTGTGACCGAAAGAACGAGATCTCGGATACAAGCGGCTGAAATGAGTTTTCTCCGCAGGGTGTCTGGACTCTCCCTTAGAGATAGGGTGAGAAGCTCAGTCATCCGGGAGGGACTCGGAGTAGAGCCGCTGCTTCTCCACATCGAGAGGAGCCAGTTGAGGTGGCTCGGGCATCTGGTTAGGATGCCTCCTGGACGCCTCCCTGGTGAGGTGTTCCGGGCATGTCCCACCGGGAGGAGACCCAGAGGAAGACCCAGGACACGCTGGAGGGACTATGTTTCTCGGCTGGCCTGGGAACGCCTTGGGATTCCCCCAGAGGAGCTGCTCCAAGTGGCTGGGGAGAGGGAAGTCTGGGCCTCCCTACTTAGGCTGCTACCCCCGCGACCCGACCCCGGATAAGTGGACGACAATGGATGGATGGATGGATGGGTATATCGCCATTCATCCTAAAATATCAAGATATCAATTTTGGTCCATGTTGCCCAGCCCTACTCGGGACACAGCTCCATTTAAAAATGTAAATATGTGTCAGCCATGTCTTAAAGCTGCAGAAATCACCACTTTTAGCTGCAAACTGCATCCAGTAAGACTGAACCAATCTCCCAGTTAAACCTCCATTATCCCCGCTGCTGCTCCTTACCTATTCTGTGTAGCTTTATCTGAGGTTTCCAGTTGATCTTCAGTGTTCTGCGCTGACGATTGAGCTCTTTCTTGTTCTGGACGATGCTTTTTTCTGGTTCCCAGTGGTTCCTTCCCTCTCTCTCCTGCATCAGTAAGTGCTGTTCTTCATCCTGACCAATACAGAGCTCCTCCTGTTGTGGAGGCTCTGGTTCCTCCTGTTGTGGAGGCTCTGGTTCCTCCTGTTGTGGAGGCTCTGGTTCCTCCTGTTGTGGAGGCTCTGGTTCCTCCTGTTGTGGAGGCTCTGGTTCCTTCTGTTGTGGAGGCTCTGGTTCCTCCTGTTGTGGAGGCTCTGGTTCCTCCTGTTGTGGAGGCTCTGGTTCCTTCTGTTGTGGAGGCTCTGGTTCCTCCTGTTGTGGAGGCTCTGGTTCCTCCTGTTGTGGAGGCTCTGGTTCCTCCTGTTGTGGAGGCTCTGGTTCCTCCTGTTGTGGAGGCTCTGGTTCCTCCTGTTGTGGAGGCTCTGGTTCCTCCTGTTGTGGAGGCTCTGGTTCCTCCTGTTGTGGAGGCTCTGGTTCCTCCTGTTGTGGAGGCTCTGTTTCCTCCTGAGCAGGTTCTGGTTTCTTGTAGTTAATTTCGTCATAGGCAGGTGTCACCATAAATGTATCATACTCCTGCTTCACTGAAAGCTGTTCTTCATCCTGACCAGTACAGATTTCCTCCTGTTCCTCTTTCATCTGTGAAGGTTCTGGTTCCTCCTGGTCCAAACTGGAGTTCCTCTCCTGATTATTGAGCTGCTGGTCAGTGAGAACCTCCTCCTTCCAGACATAATGCTGTGGGAGTTCTGGAAATACAAGACAGAGAAAATAAAGTTGATTATTGTGACTAAAAAGAAGCAACTTCTCTTTAACCATTTGATGAAACTAAAGATGATTCAGAAATCATAGAACTCTCAAATTACCAAAGAACTGGACGTCATAGTTTTAACCAGCGAGCTTTGATGCTGCATTTTAAACATCTTTTTTTTGCAAACAACAGACTATTTTCACGTGTACGGCCCTTGCAAAGCAGAGTTATAATAGATAATGCACTTCATTTCTACAAAAATATAATCACCATCAAAAACTCACAATGTCAGGGGTGTGGTCATGAGATGGAGTAGTCGCGCTTGCCAGTGCTCCGGTTAAAACTTAATTTTTAGCACCACCAAGCCCTCTACATTTACTTTTTTTTTGCCTATTATCAAGCACACAACTTCAATCAAACATTTCTTTTCAAGATTTTAAATTCAAAATGTCTTAAAAGTCGACAAGATCGAAGAAGGACGCTGAGAAGGATGACGCTGGCCTAACCCTTGAGGCAATTACGTCGCTGCTCGAGGAACACCGCGCTGCGCTGTCAGCTGAGTTCAAACAAACTTTCAATCAGCTGGATGTCAAACTGGACCAGACCCGGCTTGCGGTGGAGGAACACGGCCAGCGTGTCTCATCACTGGAACTTGTCACTGACGACCTGAGTCAGCGCATGACTGAGGTGGAAAACACCTGCTCAACTCTCCAGGAGGAAAACACCAGACTAAAGTCTAAACTTGCAGATTTAGAAAGTAGAAGCAGACGGCAGAACCTTCGTATTCTGGGCCTACCTGAGTCTATTGAGAGCGGACGCCCCACAGACTTCTTCTCCAACCTGCTGTGCGACATCTACGGGCGTGACACGCTTCCATCTCCACCTGAACTGGACCGGGCTCATCGAACCCTCGCCCCGAAACCCGCCTCGGACCAGCGGCCGCGCCCGGTTATCCTGCGACTGCACCAGGTCCAGGTAAAGGAGCTCCTCATCCGGGAGGCTCGATGCAGAGGTAAACTTGAATTGGAAACCGGTGCAGATCGTGGAGGATTACACCCCTGAAGTCCTCAACCAGCGCGTGGAATATAAGGAAGTGATGGCTGCGCTGTACTCTCTGGGTTTAAAACCTGCTCTGCTTTTTCCTGCTCGACTCCGTGTGACTTTACCTGATGGACACAGAAAGTGGCTGGGCTCTGTGGAGGAGGCGCAGAAGTTCATGGACACCTTACCTCAGGCTTTACAGCGCAAGTAATATTTAACTTTTCTTTTGACTGATGAGCAACGCGCTGTTCCCGCACTGGCTTTGCTTATGTTTACACTAAACTTAAAAAAATGTTTACACTAAACTTTTGTTTACATGAGGTGACGAAAAGATGAGCAGGACTTATCTGAGACTATTTAGTTTTCAGTGCCTTAAAAAAGTGTAGCTTTTTGGTTTTGTATTTAGGCACATAAATAATTGAAGCATTCAAGTATAAAAATGGGTGAAATATATAATGTTTTCAATATATTCTTTTGAACTATTAACATTTTTCCTTTTCTTGTTTACCTGTTGACTATCTTGAATTGAATCTTGAATTAACCTTAAATTGATTAAAGATTTAATTTAAGATTAGGATTAATTTAACTTTATGTTTGTATGTGTGTGCGTGATTACACATACATTTACTATGTGTATACATTTTTGGCCTTGCATACTTTTAAACTATTTTGTGAGGTGCTTATACATTTTTTTTCCTCTTTTATGATACTGGAGCACTAGTTTAAAAGTTAGACAGGAGACTTATTTTTATTTTTTTATGGAGCTTGCTGCTTCTGTTTTTTGCAGCTGTCCAGGGTGGGAAAGGGAGGGGGTGGGGGGTCCATCACTGCCATTAATTTATATTTTCTTTCACTTTGCCAAGAACTGCACAGCCATCAACACATTAGACTGTATTACCTACCTTTCTTATACAAATTATTAGTAATATGAGTGGTCAGTTGGTGTTGTCAAGCTGGAACGTCAAAGGTTTGAACCACCCCGTCAAGAGAAGGAAGGTGCTTTCTCATTTAAAACAGTTAAATACAGGCATTGCTTTCCTGCAGGAGACTCACATTAGAAGTGACGATAGCAAACGATTACTGCAAACATGGCACGGGCAGAGTTTCCATTCCTCCTTTCGAGCAAAGGCTCGGGGCGTCTCGATCCTCATCAGTCAAGACATTTCATTTGAACCTTTTCAAGTTAACTCAGATAAATATGGTCGTTTTGTGATTGTTTCCGGTAAATTGTACAACACACCAGTAGTGCTAGTTAACGTTTATGCCCCAAATACGGATGATGTTGGTTTCTTTGAGAAATTATTTTCACTGCTCCCGGACCTTAACACATACTCATTGATACTCAGTGGTGACTTGAACTGCTGGCTGGATCCAGTTTTGGACAGATCCTCTACAAACCCTGCCACAGCCAGCAGATCGTCCCACACTATCCGTGCCTTTTTATCTAAATATGGCCTGTGCGATGTGTGGCGTTTTTTACACCCAGCTGAGAGAGAATATTCTTTTTTCTCTCATGTTCATCACTCATACTCGAGGATCGATTACTTCTTCATGGACAACAAACTTCTTCCCTCTGTCCGTGGCTGTGACTACTAGGGATGCACAGATAAATCGGCCGGCTGATCGATCGGCCCCGATTTCTTTAATTTGGGGAAATCGGCGATCGGCCGATCGTTAAATGAGAAGCCGATTTTATCCACCGATCGCACATGCCTCTGAAAATCAGCCGTTGTCCCTTTTTCTCTGCTGTGAGAGGAGGTGGGGGTGGGGCTGAGGGGGGCTGACTCAGACCCGCGCACCAGGTCACGTCTGCACATGCGCGTTAAACAGTCAACACAGGTCACTCGGAGCAGCCATGTTGTCTGTTTGGAAGTTCTACTATTTTAAAATGAGCAAAAGATCGCAATTTGTGTAAAGCTGAAGTAAGTCGTGGTGGAGCCACAACAAAAACCTTTAATACAACAAGCCTTGTTCGCCATAATAAGAAATCGCCACGCAGCCAAGTGTGCAACGTTTGAAGCGAGCAACCAAGCTAAGCTAATGCTAAAGCTAGCGCTATCAAAGAGCCAGTCGGTGTCGCTGTTAACTTTTATGAGCAACGAAAAGAGCAAAGCTACCACGAGGAAAGTGATGGAGTTCATGGCATTAAACGACCAGCCCTTTTCAATCGTTGAGGACAAAAGTTTTAGAAGCTTAATGCAGCACGTGAGCCCACGATAATAATATGCCGAGGCGAATATATTTTTCTGATGTTTCGTTACCGGAGTTCAGCCAAGCTTTGGGGAGACACCCGCAGCCTGCTAAAAGCTAATACAAATACACTCAGCTTTACAACAGACATCTGGACTTCTGATGTAAGTTTAATGTCCATGTTAAGTTTTACTGCACAGTGGATTGACGAACAATTCGAACGTCATCAAGTACTCAAGCACAGACCGTGGTGTGGGTAAAGCCAAAGCTACACTGCTGGAGGCTGTTGTGAGAAGATTCATCAACTTTGAGCATGATGAGCCCCTGTACAGCTTGGCCACTATTCTGGATCCAAGGCAAGTAACTGTGAATACTGTATTCTATTACTTTTAGCCTACTACTATATTTCAACAAACATTTAAATTAAATTTAAAATAAACATTTCTTGATTGAAAATTTCAATAATCAAGAAATGTTTATTTTAAATTTAATTTAAATGTTTTTTTTAATTGCATGTAAATAAAGAAATGCATTCATATGCTTTTCTTTATTTACATGCAATTAAAAAAACTTTTAATGTATACAAAACACAATGATTGACCCATCTTTCTTTGTTTATGCAAAACAAGGTACAAGAATCGCTACTTCTCAGCAGAGGGGGGGACCAGATGCACACCTGCTGCAGGAACATTCTCTGAAGTGGGACCTCCTGACATCCTCCTGACATCGATGAATCTGCAGCAAAAAGGTGTAGTCTACTGTTTGCAGTTCAAGATGAAGTCTTAAAGGAGAACATTGAAAAAGAGCAACAGCTGGCCAGCCCTTCAGCTATGCAGGTACAGAACTACCTATCGGAGGTTCCTGTCGAAAGGGGCCAGGACCCATTGGTCTACTGGAGGATTAATGAAAATTGTTTCCCTCATCTTGCTCTACTTGCCCGAATCTCTCTGCCCCATGCACAAGCATTGAAAGCGAGCGCCTGTTTAGCTTGGCTAGACATGTAGTAGATGAGAAAAGAAGTCGCCTGTCTGGTGACAAAGCAGAAATGCTTTTGTTCATCAAGAAAAACTTGCCACTAATGAAAAAGTGACTGGAATAAGTCTGTGAGGACAAACTTACCTGTGCGAGTGTGTCGAGTGAGGTGAAGTTATTGTTGGAATTCAAACCGACACACAGCATTATTATGATGCAACTCATGAAAAGATGTATTCTGTACTTATCGGACCTTGCTCTAAAGGTGCAGCTGTAAGGAATATTTAACACAAAAGGAGCCTTATGATAGCACACCACCATAGGTAAACAGCTAGTGCAAACAACCCATCCATCCACATACACAGGAACGCCCAAAGGAACACAGAGAAGCACAGAAATAAGATAAGATAAATAAAAGAAGTTTGACTGTGTCTTAAGGGGTACCAAAGAACAGGTTGGGAAAGAAGTCATGCAGAAAGCCACAGTGAGACACCATGAGTAAACACACATTCATACACGAACATTTTAACTGGAGCAGAGAGCAGAAGGGAGAAAACATGAAGCAAAAGACTTGTTCTAACTTTAATATGGTTTTATCTTAACCTGGTTTAACCTTGATTGGTTTTAATAAGTAACTTGTTCTAATCAACACAATCATGAGATATATGATTTTTACCAATAATAATGGTAGATGTGTTTTAACTATAATAATCAAGTGAGATATGGTTTTAACCAATGTAATCATTTAATGTGATTTTATTATGATGGAGAGTTAATCATTTTTGTAATAGCAATTGTAATAATGTGTTACTATGTTTCAAAGATGGTTTAGTGACAAAAGTGGTCTCTTGCAAAACACACATGCTGAAAAGTATAACTTGCATTCACTTTACTGGAAGAAGTGATGTAACTAACTGACCAGAGTTGTGTCAACCTCCGGCCCTGGTGAATCATTCAGCCTCGAGCAAAAAGAGCAAATTCATTTCCTAATAAGGGAACATGTAGCTTCAAGCAGAAATAGAACAGAGCAACAAGTTTGCCAGGAGATTGACAAGGCAAGCAGACCTGGCCAATCACTGACTAGCTATCCCCCTCCTCCTAGGGAGAAGGCGGGACTAAGATTTATATTTAAACGCCCTGTTCCTTCAGAACCGGCTGTCAGGAGCTGTCTGTCATGATGCTGTCGAGGAGCTGTACACCAGTCATCGAGTAGCTGGAGCTGACCTGCTCCACTGAAGACCCAGGCTTGGTTCAGATCGACTCCGTGCTGACAGAGGAAGCAAGCGTCCTGGGGAGAGACTTCTTTTCTTCCTATCTCAAGCTTTGAGGAAGGACTGGATAGTTTTTACCCAGACAGCCAGGACGACCCAAAACTTGTTTCTTCAGATCAGACCAGTAGGGAGTCAGAGGTGAGCTTCAGTCCCCAGGGACTGTAGGAATTGCTTCAGGTTTTCCCTCTCTGTCCCCAGGGACTTTGAGGAGGAAAGGGATGCCTGCAAGACACCTTCCTGAACCCGGTTTTCAACTAGATTTAAATCAAATCAAATTAAATGCGGATAGAGCTGAAGCAAATAGACAGTTCAATTATTTTAAAGACTTAATTGCTCGAGGTTGCTTGAAGATAATTAGGGCTTTGGGGAGATACATCCACTGGGTAAGATTTTAAGTAAAACTCTAAACCCTGATCCTTAAGGTCAGGAGAGACGTGTGTTTGCAGAAGACCACTCTAACTCTGATTCTTAAAATCGGATGAGATGGAAATGTGAGAGTGTACTCTAAACTCTAGCTCATAAAGCTGGATGAGGAATTTTCTTATGATTAAGCGCTCTAATTCTGGTCCATAAGACTGGATGGGTATTGGAAGTGTTAACTGTGTGACATCAATGAGACGACCCTCCGAACCTCTCCAGCCTGGACTCCAGAAAAGAACCTCCTCAAGGACTCCATGCAGAGCGAGCAACTTAACATCGTGTCTGAAGATTGTTTGGGGAATTAATAATTTTTCTTTACTTATAATCATAATAATTAACTGTACTGTTAAGCTGTAACGCTGATCCTTCCCTGCAAAATAATTGATTAAAATAAACAAAACGTAAAATTCTTGACTTTTATTCATCACCCACTTGTCCAAGGAAATGTGAGTTTGGTTCACAAAAATAACATCAACTTATTAGGAGGTTTTTAAAGGTTAAGCTTTAGCACCAAGGTTATATTAAAACAACACCCCAGGGTCCAACCTTCTGGATCCTAAAACTTACTGGGTCAGTAACAATAGCCAGCTTGAACAAAGGGGAAGCTTCTGTTAACACGAGTTGCCTTGCGCTAGCCTTTCCGGTCCCCGGCAGCTAAGGTGGAGAGAGGCGCCGAGGTGTAAAAAGGGGGTGTGGCTCGCGGATGCTAGGAAGTGAATTTGCCCAGATGAATTCCCCTATTACCAGCCTTTAGTCGGAACAGTCCCACATAGTTACAGGTAATACCCAAACTCCGGGACCGCTTCAATAGACCCTGTTGGCAAGTGGGCTGCGGTGAGGGCGTGTCACGCACCTTGTGACTACCTCGCCGATTATCAGGAAAGCGAACATTAATTCTTATTACTCACTGACTTGAAAATGTTACACATGCTGCGCTGCATTATCTTTTTTTGTTTTGTTTTTTAAAATGTAAAAAGTGAAAGAGTAAAAAGAACTGATTTTTTATGGTTAAACTTCGTTTACAATAAAGTAAGATTGGAAAATTTAAGGTGCATTTTGACCTTTTTCTGAAAATCGTATTGGCCAAAATTGGACTCGACAGGTCAGACTTTCTAAAAATAGGTGATCGGTCAGAAAATTGAAATCGGTGCACCCCTAGTGACTACCACAGTATTGTCATCTCAGACCATGCACCTGTAACTCTGTCTCTGTCCTTCCCTGACATTCCTCAAAGGAGTAGACAGTGGTGATTCAATTCAACGTTGCTGTCAAACAATGATTTCGTTACATTTATAGAAAAAGAAATAACCTTCTTTCTATCCATAAACAGAACTCCTGGGATCCCACTGTCAACCGTTTGGGATACCCTTAAGGCTTATCTTAGGGGGCAAATCATTTCATATACCGCCCGGCTGAGGCAAAAATCTCAAAAAGAAAGAACTGATTTAGCCCAGCAGATAAAAGAAATTGATCAACAATATGCTCAAAACAAATGCCCTAATCTGTACCAAAAAAAAGTAGAACTCAAAACTAAGTTTGATTTATTGTCTACATACTCAATAGAACAATCACTTTTGAAAAGTAAATCATCATTTTACATACATGGAGAAAAGTCAGGAAAACTACTGGCAAATCAGTTGAAGGGTGCCATGGCTAAACAAATCATCCCTAAGATCCAATTAAAGAACGGCACCATAACTCTAGATCATTTACAAATTAACAGAGCATTTAAGGACTTTTATTCCCATTTATATACTTCAGAATCCCAAACCAACAAGAATTTATCTTCTCAGTTTTTCGAAAAGACCAATATGCCAAAACTCACACCCAACCTGAAAGATGCACTGGAGATCCCAATATCCCTGACAGAAATTGTGTCAGCTGTATCGGTAATGCAGTCTGGCAAATGTCCGGGTCCTGACGGCTTCCCTGCTGAATTTTTAAAGAAATTTTCTCCATTACTTTCCCCACTCCTACACTCGGTTCTCTCAGAGTCGTTTGACCAAGGATCCCTTCCAAAATCTTTCTTAGAGGCCTGCATTACCCTCATTGCAAAGAAAGGAAAAGACCCAACTCATTGTTCCTCTTATCGACCAATCTCCCTTTTAAATACAGATGCCAAAATTTTAGCCAAAGTTCTTGCTCAAAGGTTGGAAAAGATCCTTCCTTTCATCATATCAAAAGACCAGACTGGATTCATTAAAGGCAGGCACTCCTTTTTTAATATCAGACGCCTTTTGGACATTATTTATTCTCCTTCGGATACTGTTCCTGAGTGTGTTATTTCCCTTGATGCGGAGAAAGCATTTGATCGGGTTGAATGGGACTACTTGTTTAATGTTCTTGACAAATTTGGTTTTGGCCCCAATTTCATTACATGGGTGCAATTAATTTATTCACATCCCACCGCAACCATTCGTACCAACTCTCAGATATCGAAACCATTCAGTCTACATCGAGGAACTCGTCAGGGATGCCCACTGAGCCCCTTGCTCTTTGACCTGGCAATTGAACCTCTTGCCACTGCTTTGCGGTCCTGTGACACAATTTCAGGAATCTGGAGAGGCGATATGGAGCACAAGGTCTCCCTTTATGCTGATGACCTCTTACTTTTCATCTCTCATCCAACTGACACACTGCCTTCTGTTTTATCATTACTTGAGGAATTTGGAATAAATTCTGGCTACAAATTAAACCCGAGTAAAAGTGAAATTTTCCCTGTTAATACCCCAGTGCAGACTCTTGACTTTAGTAAATGGCCTTTTAAAATTGCGAAGATAAAATTCTCTTACCTGGTTGTTACAGTTACGAGGAGGTATAACGATTTATATCAAGAAAATTTTGTCTCTCTGTTGAATCAGACAAAGCAGGCATTATCCCGATGGTCACTGCTTTCCACATCCCTCATAGGCCGTATTAACTCAGTCAAGATGGTCACTTTACCTAAGTTTTTATATCTCTTTCAAAATATTCCTGTTTTTATCCCTGGTTCCTTCTTTGTTCAGTTAGATTCCATCATTTCATCCTATCTATGGCAAGGAAAACATCCACGCTTAAATAAGACATGTCTCCAAAAAACTAAGGTCACAGGCGGTCTTGCCCTTCCAAATTTCCACTTTTACTATTGGGCAGCAAACTTGCACTGTCTAGCATTCTGGTCATTCTATTACAACAGGCCTGACAACCCTGACTGGGTAGAGATGGAGTCACAGTGTTCTGGGAAATGGTCCACCGTGGCTTTCTTGGGATCCTCACTCCCACTTCCACCACTTACAACTGTTATAAATCCAGTTATAAAACACTCACTAAAAATCTGGGCATAATTTCGTAAATGTTTTGATTTCTCTAGTTTCTCTCTCTATAGCCCTATCATGTCTAACCAACTTTTCAAACCCTCATCTCAGGACTCTGTTTTTAAAGAATGGCAGAGAAGGGGTATAGTACGCTTCAATGACTTATTTCTCAATAACATTTTAGCTTCATTTCAACAACTATGTGAAAAATTTAGTCTTCCCCAGTCCAATTTTTTTAGGTATCTCCAAATACGGCACTTTATTACTCTTCATTTGTCCAGCCTCTCCATTTCAACTGATAGCAGTATTGTTGACACTATTCTTTCTCTAGACCCAAATAAAAAACAGTCCATTTCATTCATTTACAGTAAACTATTGGATTTGAAGCGTGCTTCCTCAGATAAAATCAAAGCTGCTTGGGAAGAGGATCTTGGCTCCTCTATTTCAGAGGACTCTTGGACCTCCATACTCAGACTGGTGAGCTCCAGTTCTCTCTGTGCTAGACATTGTCTAATACAATTTAAAGTGGTGCACAGAGCTCACATCTCTAAACTGAAATTGTCCTCTATGTATCCTGATGTCAGCCCATACTGTGTGAGATGCAAACATGCTGAAGCCTCTCTCTCCCATATGTTTTGGTTTTGCCCATCTCTGAACAAATATTGGCGGGAAATCTTTCAGACTTTATCACGTGTACTAGATACACGTCTGAATCCTGACCCACTGATTGCTCTGTTTGGTCTTGTAGAGGGCATGACAAACCTAAATAAAAACCAACAACACATAATATCGTTCACCTCTCTCCTGGCCAGACGAGCTATTTTGCTCAGGTGGAAAGAACCGTCTCCACCCACTCACGCTCAGTGGTTGGCTGACATCATGTCCTGTTTAAAGCTGGAGAAAATCAGATTCACACTCCAACAGAAAGAGGGTAAATTTGAGAATGTTTGGGGACCTTTCCTGAATCTATTCCAGTCTCTTTGACAACACAACTCATTCAGGTTAATGCAGTCTCTTGGCTATTTTACCTTTTATTTATTTTTTCCTTTTCCTTTTGGCAGTGATTGGGTAGGGATTATTTTATTTTATTTTTTTCCTTTGGTGTGGATTATAATGTACATGCTGCAATTCAGATTGACTCAGTTTAATAATGTATTCACTAATGGTTACATGCAAATGTTTCATTACCATCTTTGCTGTTTATGATTTTGTTTTTTTTGGGGGGAGAAAAAAAGAAAATTTCAATAAAAAGATATTGAATTTGAAAAACTCACAATGGCCCTCATGCACGAACCGTTCGTACGCACAGATTTGTTCTTATACTGTGCGTACGAGTGATTTAGGATCATTTGTGGCATCCAACAATGTTTTCGTATCCTAGGATTTTTTTCAGATACGAACAAAATTTACGTGTGGTCCAGACCTGTCGTATATTTTACGAGCAGTAGTCTGCTGTTATCCAGACGGCCTTTTCTCCACTAATAACTTTATATTTCGTTATTTAGAAAATATTTTGAGTTTAAAAACAATTAAATGCAACCACACATATTGGTTTAATTAAAGCGGCTTCAACACCCCCCCCCACGTCCACCACCTTGCGCCACCCGCGCGTGGCCCCCCGCGCCACTCATGTCGACCACCGTGTGCCACGCAACGCGCCCGCGCAACCACGCCACGCGCCCCCACCCCGCGCAACTCATGTCGACCACCGTGTGCCACGCAACGCGCCCGCGCAACCACGCCACGCGCCCCCACCCCGCGCCACTCATGTCGACCACCGTGTGCCACGCAACGCGCCCGCGCAACCACGCCACGCGCCCCCACCCCGCGCCACTCATGTCGACCACCGTGTGCCACGCAACGCGCCCGCGCAACCACGCCACGCGCAACTGTCGGCACGGCCCCCCCACCCCGTGCCACTGTCGACACACACACACACACACACAGCGCCGCTGCAGAGACAGGGGAGAAAAAAGCGAAACCAGCTTATTCAGTTGTTTCATGTCATTTTTAATATAAACTGCCTGTTGACTGTGGGCGCTCACTGATGTCATCTGTATTCTGTGTGGGTCTGCGCTCAGATCCGGGGCTGACACTATGATCAAAGGCGAGTCAATTTTAATTCGCCAAACGCGTTTGTGTGTTTTCTGACGCATAAAAGCCGGAATGAATGGACACTTCCTGCTCGCGGTGGCAGGAAACTATATCCTTATATGGTGTTTTGAGGGGTGGGAATTATGTAAATAACCACTCGCGTGCACGAGCAGGTGAATAGAACAGGTGGGATTCATCATTATTTACACAGCTCATATACACACATTTCCTGACGATAGAAGACTTTGTTGGATCTGACGTGGCATGTTCGTACGAACGCTTCGTACGAACAAAAGTAGGAGAAATTTAGGATAAAAATACGAACATTTTCGTGCATGAGGGCCAATGTCTACAAGAAAGTCTGAACAAAAGACAGACTAGTCAAAAAGAAGTCGGTTTCTGTCCAACATAGAAACACAAATTTAAAATAAAAATGAATTAATTGGCCGCATGTCCAGTCTGCCGTAGGCTAAAATACTATGGAGGTAAATGGCTGCTTGTGCTACGAGTTCAGTTTTAAAAACCTGAAACTCCAGCATGGTTTAAGTCAGGGGTGTCCAAGGTAATATCAGTAGATTGCATGGCAAAATATAAAAAAGCTAAGTCTGGTCCTCTGGACATTCAAAAAATAAAACAAAACAAAGCAAAAAAAAAATGTAGAAACGTTTCGTCTTTCGTCCGAAAGACTTCCTCAGTCTGAGTTGCTGTATTCAGCTCAGTCTTATAAATAGCACCCTCTCACAGTGTTGCACAACCAGTTGGCTGATGACAGCCTGAAACCAGTTGCTCACATGATCAAGGAGGGCCATCAGCCTAACAATGGATCATTAGCACCCTGATGGTTGTTTGCTATTCACAGAGGGCTGAGTGATACTAGCAATCACAGCATTGTAAGAGGGAGACAGTTGAACCCGGAGGCCTCCACCCCGGTTTAATGATGGACGGTTTCTTTTCACAAAGATGGCCTCCTTTACTCCTCTCTCAAACCATCGTTCCTCTCTATCAAGGATGTGAACATCTTCATCCTTGAAAGAGTGACCGCTGGCCTGGAGATGAGTGTACACTCATCTCCAGGCCAGCGGTCACTCTTTCAAGGATGAAGATGTTCACATCCTTGATAGAGAGGAACGATGGTTTGAGAGAGGAGTAAAGGAGGCCATCTTTGTGAAAAGAAACCGTCCATCATTAAACCGGGGTGGAGGCCTCCGGGTTCAACTGTCTCCCTCTTACAATGCTGTGATTGCTAGTATCACTCAGCCCTCTGTGAATAGCAAACAACCATCAGGGTGCTAATGATCCATTGTTAGGCTGATGGCCCTCCTTGATCATGTGAGCAACTGGTTTCAGGCTGTCATCAGCCAACTGGTTGTGCAACACTGTGAGAGGGTGCTATTTATAAGACTGAGCTGAATACAGCAACTCAGACTGAGGAAGTCTTTCGGACGAAAGACGAAACGTTTCTACATTTTTTTTTTGCTTTGTTTTGTTTTATTTTTTGAATGTCCAGAGGACCAGACTTAGCTTTTTTAGATTTTTCTACCTGGATTATTGAGCATGCATCAGAGTATGGCAAAATATAGGTCAGAATATTTTCTTTTAATTTTATTTTTAAATAGACGTCAGCCGAACAATCTATCTTCACTATGCAAATCGTCACTTGACTGATACACAGGTTAGCCAATCTGTTGGAATAATTGTAAATACATATTATCACATTTACATTCTTTAATATTCTTTGTGTTTAAACTTATTCCTATTATCTTAAAGTGAACAAAAGTATGTGTTCTTTTTACTAATGCTTTGTGATGAGTTTGTGTGCAGGAAACCTGTTCGACCGGTAACACACCCTGGGCAAAGCTGGCTGTTGGAACAGCGCAGTTGTTTTCCACTCTTGGAAGAATGTTGTTCTACAGGCTGACGTGTACCTATGTGTGAATCAGTCTCCAACATGCTGACGTGATGTAGACGTGTACCTATGTGTGAATCAGTCTCAACCGGTTTCCCCCCCCCCCTCAGCGGTTGAAGACATTGTGTAACTAGGGCACTCCTAACTCAATAAATAGCAAGAAGAAACAACACTGCGGAGAGCAATTTAGCTCTCCTTGCAAGAAAGATACTCAAATCACTTGTCTTGTTCTCTGTTTTACAGTGTGGTGTTTTAATAATGTTTGGGGTTTAAACCTGACATTAACTTGGTCCTTCGAGCCGGATTCCAAGATACCTGACGATCCCAGTGGGTGAGTAGGTTACAGGCAAAATCTGTGGCCACAGTATTGATACCCTTTCCGGGACTGGAGTCCTCCTCACTGACTGGGGTCCGACGGTTGACGGAGTCCAGGAGAGACGTGACACAGAGTGGAGTGAGTATCGTTTTATTTTAAAACGAGTGAAGTGTGAAAGCTAGCTGAGTAAAACAAACCCTGACAATTCTAGACTCTATCAGGTAAAAAGAAGTAGTTAAATTCCGCAGGAGGACAGACTCCTTTGACTTAGATAAACAACTAAAAACAGTCAATTAAATTCTGTGTAGGGCGGCGGAGCCCTCTACTTTAAGATAAATAGGAATAAAAAGAAGCGCTAAAAATGTATGCATGTGTTTGTGAGTGTGAAAAGGAAATAAAAGTACCGCTTGGTTCTTTTGTTTCATACCAAAATAACAGGAAACAAACAGTGAAACCTTTTGGTGTCAGAGGCTAAGAAGAATCCGCTCATTTGAGTTGAAGTGATTCTTGCCATAAGGATCTTTTATCACTGTCCTGTTACTTAAATCCAGTATTAGTCACCCTATGTGAAACCCCCTACTGGATCCAAATCTAGTTCAAAATGGGTAAGGGACAAAGCAAAAATGCTCAAAAATGCATAGACAGTTTAACATGTAAAGACTGGAAGATAATAATAAAAAAATAAATAAATAAATAAAATAAAAAAAACAGACCCTGCAAGCGTACAACACCTACCCCTATGGATAAAAAAAACACGACTTTGACGGTAGATTAACTATAAAAAAACATAAGAGAACTTCAAACTAAAATAAAGACAAAGACCAAAGATAAACCTAACAAAATGAATAATGAAGGCTACCCCCATACAGAATTATGGATGCAAGTTGTAGAAAGAAGAGAAAAGAGAGAGAGAGGAAGAGAGAGAAAAAGACGAGAAAAGAAATGTATATTTTTCTAAGAAAGAAGATGACATGTCTGGTTATTATAACCAGAGGTGTCAAGTAACGAAGTATAAATACTTCGTTACTTTACTTAAGTACAAATTTTAGTTATCTATACTTTAGTAAAGTAATTATTTTTCAGCCTACTTTATATTTCTACTTCTTACATTTTCACGCAATTACTGGTACTTTCTACTCCTTACTTTTAAAAATAGCCTCGTTACTTTTCTTTCATTTTGCCGTATTGAGGTAACCTGAAAGTTTCGTTACATTTTAAGCAGGAATAATAGTGTTTGAAGCTGTCGGATCGAGGTTCTGACTCGGTCCATTAGCTCTGACGTGTTGCTAAATACGGGAAAAGTCCGTGTGGGCGACATTTATTGAGCTATTTTTACTGGGCGCAGCTTGGTATAACTGTTCGGATGTGAAACGATACGTTTACAGAATTTTTGGGGTGCATTTAAGCGTCTTATGAGTTGAAAAAGAATCTACATTTGTGATAAGGTGACGCTACGTTCATGGCGTCTGTTTATGTGCTGTGATCGATTCAAAGCGATCACGTGACACGCGGTGCTGGTCGTCAAATTTCAGTTTTGTTAGCACAATACTGACAGATTGTCTGACTTGTTCGTTCTATGCATGAAATATCGTCAGAAACTGTTTAACCGCGGTGTTTTGAGATATTTAAAGGGGTTTTAGAGCGTTTAGACTTCGGGAGAACACAAACGTCCGACTGCACGCACGTCCCTAAATGCAACACAAACGACACATCGACGTAGTGACGTCAGCCAGATAGAAAAAAAAAGGAAAAAGTCCGGTGCATTTAATATCTAAAAGTTCACAGAACCTTTTCTAAACATTTTAAACACATCGATTATTTTCTTAACAGAACGTTTGTTTAAGCGATTGTCACATCCAGGCTAAAACTCATCCCAAAAGTTGATTTTTCACCGTCTTCGTTTTCAAGCTAACGGAATTAGCGGTAGTCAACGCGGCCTTAAGAGTCACAGCGCCTCTATGGCGGCCAGGAAGAGTACAGTAATTACAAGCCGTTTTCGCATTGACCAGCCCTTAAAGGCCCGGGTGGCCCCGCCCTGCCCTCTAACCCGGGTTCAGCGTGTCCGCATTTTCCTTTTTTTCCCCGGCTCCGCCCTCGTTTTGGAACCATCTCCACCGTGGTTCCATCGGACCGCGGCCCGACGGACCCAGTTTACGTCATGTACTGCTCACATTTGATTCGTTGTTTGCAGCAGGGGCTGGACTGCTGCGTGTAGGGGCTGGACTAGGTACGTGTTGAGTCATCAACTGCGACTGATGTTAACCTGGCGTTCTAACAACAACCTCCATTTTAGAAAACAGCATGTCTACCTCCCAAGCCCCCGTTGCGTGCGTTCCGTGGTCAAATGATGAAGTAAGCTTCTTCCTAAATTACCTCGCAGACGAGCGTGTGCAGAGGGAGCTGGACAGCAGCACACGAAATGAAAAAGTGTTCAAGCGTGCCTCAGAGGAAATGGCTGTGGCTGGCTTCACTCGGACCTCCAAGCAATGCCGGGAGAAGCTAAAGAAGATGAAATCAGACTACCGGACCATGAAAGACCATAACGGTAAAAGTGGAAGAGGAAGGAAGGATTGGCGCTGGTTCAATAAAATGGACGAGATCTTTGGAAAACGGCCATCCAGCAACGGTAGCCAAATGGCCCTCGACTCAGCCACCCAAATGTTGGAGAGCGAGATGGAAGGTGAGCTGTTGTTACTTGTGTTTATTAGTCATCTTATGTCTTCCTAAATAAACTCAAAAACGTGTACAGGCTGCTGGGTTTGTGGCTACTTTTCTGGCTAGCTATTGTTAAGCCACGCTTGCTGCAGCAGCTAGCCTCTTAGCACAACAGGCTAGCTAGCCTAGCACAACATGCTAACGTAGTTCGTGTAACGTGTGTTTTTTCTTATAAATTAGATCAATCGATGCCGTCTTCAACGCCAGCAGAAACTCCTGAGTCCTCTTCTACCGCCTCAGATGAGCAGACGGGTGAATTGTGTTCACAACCAACCACACCGCCAGTGTGCTCAGCTGCGAGGGCCTCAACTCCGGACTCCGCAGCCTCGACTTCACGTGCTCAGCCAGGTGGGCTCAGTGTTTGTTTATGTAATGAAAATAACCCGCCAAAAAAATAAATGTAATTCTAGCATAAAGACTGAACTTCTAACTAACTAGCGAACTAACAATAACTTTTGGAGGACATATAACTGTAGACAACTTTCTAGTTGTTCTCCAAATGTGGGTATGTGATTTAATAAATCAATGTTTGGCATTTTAATAAATGACACAAAACAATACATACTTAAATAAAAGTAGAAATATATGTCCTACATAATGCTTAAGAAAACAAATGCATATTTATTTCAGCGAGCAGCATTACTTTGATAAGAAAAAGGAGAAGCTTAAAAAGGCAAAGCAAAACATTTTAATATATTGACAGAAAATCATGTGTTAAAAGTAATAAAAGGAATATATATATATATATATATATATATATATGATGAATATATATATTTCTGCTTTTGTTTATTATCATGTCAGCTTGTTCTTACATTGATAAGAAAAAGGAGAAGCTTAAAAAGGCAAAGCAAAACATTTTAATATATTGACAGAAAATCATGTGTTAAAAGTAATAAAAGGAATATATATATATATATATATATATATATATATACAAGCCCAAAACCAGAAAAGTTGGCACGTTGTGGAAATCGCAAATAAAAACAGAATACAATGACTTGCAAATCTTTTTCAACCTATATTCAATTGAACACACTGCAAAGACCACATACTTAACGTTCGAACTGGTAAACTTTGTTATTTTTTGCAATTATTAGCTCATTTGGAATTTGATGCCTGCAACATGTTTCAAAAAAGCTGGCACAAGTGACAAAGAAGACAGAGAAATTTGAGGAATGCTCATCAAACACTTATTTGGAATATCCCACAGGTGAACATGCAAATTGGGAACAGGTGGGTGCCATGATTGGGTATAAAAGCAGCTTCCTTGACATGCTCAGTCATCCACATAGAAGGATGGGGCGAGGGTCACCACTCTGTGAACAAATGCGTGGGCAAATTGTCGAACAGTTCAAGAACAACTTTTCTCAACGAGCTATTGCAAGGAATTTAGGAATTTCACCATCTACGGTCCGTAATATCATCAAAAGGTTCAGAGAATCTGGAGAAATCACTACACGTAAGGGGCAAGGCCGAAAACCAACATTGAATGCCCGTGACCTTCGATCCCTCAGGCGGTACTGCATCAAAAACCGACATCAGTGTGTAAAAGATATCACCACATGGGCTCAGGAATACTTCAGAAAACCACTGTCAGTAACTACAGTTCGTCGCTACATCTGTAAGTGCAAGTTAAAGCTCTACTATGCAAAGCAAAAGCCATTCATCAACAAGATCCAGAAACGCCGCCGGCTTTGCTGGGCCCGAGCTCATCTGAGATGGACTGATGCAAAGTGGAAAAGTGTTCTGTGGTCTGATGAGTCCACATTTCAAATTGTCTTTGGAAACTGTGGACGTCGTGTCTTACGGACCAAAGAGGAAAAGAACCATCAGGACTGTTATAGGCGCAAAGTTCAAAAGCCAGCATCTGTGATGGTATGGGGGTGCATTAGTGCCCAAGGCATGGGTAACTTACACATCTGTGAAGGCACCATTAATGCTGAAAGGTACATACAGGTTTTGGAGCAACATATGCTGCCATCCAAGCGACGTCTTTTTCATGGACGCCCCAGCTTATTTCAGCAAGACAATGCCAAGCCACATTCTGCACGTGTTACAACAGCGTGGCTTCGTAGCAAAAGAGTGCGGGTCCTCCCCTGGCCTGCCTGCAGTCCAGACCTGTCCCCCATTGAAAATGTGTGGCGCATTATGAAACGTAAAATACGACAACGGAGACCCCGGACTGTTGAACAACTTAAGCTGTACATCAAGCAAGAATGGGGAAGAATTCCACCTGAAAAGCTTCAAAAATTGGTCTCCTCAGTTCCCAAACGTTTACTGAGTGTTGTTAAAAGGAAAGGCGATGTAACACAGTGGTAAATATGTCCCTGTGCCAACTTTTTTGCAATGTGTTGCTGCCATTGAATTCTAAGTTAATGGTTATTTGCAAAACAAAATAAAGTTTCTCCGTTCGAACATTAAATATATTGTCTTTGCATTCTATTCAGTTGAATATGGGTTGAAAAAGATTTGCAAGTCATTGTATTCTGTTTTTATTTGCGATTTGCACAACGTGCCAACTTTTCTGGTTTTGGGCTTGTATATATATATATATATATATATATATATATATATATATATATATATATATATATATATATATATGACGAATATATATATTTCTGCTTTTGTTTATTATCATGTCAGCTTGTTCCTTCATAGACAGAAGTATTTCCAAATGTGTGTGTAATGTGCAATGCTCTGTGCCGGTTTTCAGGTATGCGTTTCAGGAAACGAACACGCAACACCTCATATGCAGACTACATCCTGGCAATGCATGAGGAGTCTCGTGAGGACCGTATACAACGGGACCGCCATATGGACCAAGAGATGCAGATGTATGACCGGCAGGTGGAGGTCTTGGACCGGCAGGTGAAGATGTTGGCAGAGGAAGGACAGAAGGATCGTGAGCTGGAGGCTAGCATCCGTCAACAGGAGTTGGTGAACTGGAAGGCAGACTCAGGGAGCTTGAGCCGCATAGCCGACTCCTTTGCCAAGCTTGTGGATGTGCTGGCTGCCAGAAAGTGAATTATTTGATATAAGCTTTAAGATTTTATCCTTCTTCATATACTTTTAAATATCGGGTGTGCATTTTTGGGTTGTTGGGTGGAGAAGCTGTTTATTTCACAGTCTTCCTTCTAAGTTGTTTGTCTACGCTATCATTCTTCTGCAATAAAGTGATTCCTTAAAATTTCGCTTTACTTGCACATGGCTGTGAACAGCAAACACACATAAATAAATTTAATGGAGATACATGTATAGTATATATGCTGTACACAGTACATACACTGTACACAGCACATATACTGTATGCAGCACATATATTCTATATATACTGTATATGCGCTGTATATATACTGTATACAGTATATGTATTGTGAATATACTGTATGCAGTTGACATACTGCATGCAGTTTTTTATACTTTATAGACATATGTACTGTATACAGTACATGTACAGTATTTGTACTGCATGCAGTATGTCAACTGCATACAGTATATTCACAATACATGTACTGTATACAGTACATGTACAGTATTTGTACTGCATGCAGTATGTCAACTGCATACAGTATATTCACAATACATGTACTGTATACAGTACATGTACAGTATTTGTACTGCATGCAGTATGTCAACTGCATACAGTATATTCACAATACATGTACTGTATACAGTACATGTACAGTATTTGTACTGCATGCAGTATGTCAACTGCATACAGTATATTCACAATACATGTACTGTATGGAGTATATATACTGTATACATATACAGTATATATAGAGTATGCGTACTGCATACAGTATATGTACTGTATACAGTTATACTGTATACAGTACATATACTGTATATATAATGCATGAAGTATATAAACTGCATGCAGTATATTCACAATACATATACTGTATACAGTACGTATACTGTATGCAGTACACATACTGTATATATACTGTATATGTATACAGTATATGTATTGTGAATATACTGTATGCAGTTGACATACTGCATGCAGTTTTTATACTTTATAGACAGTATATGTACTGTATACAGTACATGTACAGTATATATACTGCATGCAGTATGTCAACTGCATACAGTATATTCACAATACATATACTGTATGGAGTATATATACTGTACATATACAGTATATATAGAGTATGCGTACTGCATACAGTGTACTGTATAGTTATACTGTATACAGTACATATACTGTTTATATAATGCATGAAGTATATAAACTGCATGCAGTATATTCACAATACATATACTGTATACAGTACGTATACTGCAGTACACAGACTGTATATATACTGTATATGTATACAGTATATGTATTGTGAATATACTGTATGCAGTTGACATACTGCATGCAGTTTTTATACTTTATAGAGTATATAGACAGTATATGTACTGTATACAGTGCATATACTGTATACATACTGCATGAAGTATATAAACTGCATGCAATATATTCACAATACATATACTGTATACAATACGTATACTGTATGCAGTACACATACTGTATATGTATTGTATACAGTATATGTACTTTATACAGTATATATACTGCATACAGTATATTTATTGTGAATATACTTTGTGCAGTTGACATACTGCATGCAGTTTATATACTGTATAGAGTTTATGTACTGTATACAGTATATACTGTATGCAGTTCATATACTGTATGGTTTATATAATGTACAGAGTATATATAGAGTATATGTACTATATACAGTATATGTACTTTATGCAGTTTATCTACTGTACTGAGTACATATACTGTATAGAGTATATATACTGTATAGTGTATATATACTGTACATGTATATGACAGTGTACGAATAGTATGTTATATATTTAAAATACATATGTGTATTCAACCAACAACAACTGACATTTTGTGTACTTTTAATGTACAGTAAATCAGACTGTCATACAATGTTTACATTTAATGAACAGATAGGAATATGGACATTTCAAATCACGTTACGTTGCAGCAGCTGGACAAGGGCATTGCGTACAGCAGTTCCTGCTCCACCTACATTTGCAGCGC
>JBBPBX010012318.1:33326-49036 GCA_038048925.1 Garcialebias charrua | reverse complement strand
CAAGACTAAATAAATAAATGTAAAAAGTTAAATTAAAGGCTCGGCTTCCTATGCCAGACTTACTGGGGCCGAGATGGTTTAGAGGCAGGGCAGCCAGCTCAGGACCAGAAGGTCTCGGGTTCGATCCCCGGTCACGGCATACCTCGTGTCCCTGGGCAAGACACTTAACCCCGAGTTGCTCCCGGTAGGACAGGCAGCGCCTTACAAGGCAGTCTACCGCTACCGGTGTATGAATGTGTGTATGAATGGGTGGATGGTTGGTACTGTGAAGCGCTTTGGGGCCCCTCAAAGCGGGCTGGAAAGCACTATATAAGTAAGCTCCATTTACCATTTGCTGACTAAGATCTAAAATTACGTTGAAAAATGACTAATTTAAAAATGTAAACATTTGCATGTGGCATTGCATGCTCCGTTAGTGCTTGGCGTATGTTTTGTGACTGACTGTCATCTACAAATCTTAATTCAATATCTGTATAATCCAAGAATCCAAGGATTCAAGGTTCTTTATCTGTCATTCGCACCACATGTGATACATGTGGTGGAATGAAATTGTGTACACAGGGTCCCAGTTGCATCCAAGAAAAGTATAAAATGTAAAAGAAAAACCCTAATATTATCTAAGATATGAACTAAGAAAAAGGTTAACTAAAAATACACTAAGCACTAGTAGTATAAAAACAATACGCCGAACAGCAGCACGAACATGAGTCTGTGTGAGCAGATGAGCGCGAATGAACACAGCACCATGAAACAGATCAGCAGCAACATGAAATAAATCAGCAGCTTCATGATGTGAGTTTTCACAGTGATCCATTTAGGCACAGCCATTATTGTGTAGGCTAATGTCAATTAGCCCTGGTAGCCATCTTGAAGTGAGTTGACTCCAAGTTGTAGATATACAGCCAATAGTTACTTTCAGAGAGTTTTATTAAAATCACATATTTTGCTAACAGATAAACAGGGTTGATTCCAACAGTTAATGCTAAGGTATTAAAGGTATTGTGACATGATGTTGGAAATTTGCATATTTGTCACAACATATATATCTTATATCATTCAGCTCTGTTCGTTTTTGCAAAATAAATTATAAATATATTAAAATTTCATTCCAAGTTATGGTAGTTTTTTCTCTGGGACACGCCCCTAAAAATCAGCGCACTTCCGCAAAACGTCATTGTGACGTACATGTGGGCACTGGGCATAAGGCAGAGCCTTGCCCGTTTGTCTGGTGTTTTAACTGCTTGCCATACAGATTCTTTTTCTGAAAGATCACCTCTTTTTTGTGTAACTTGAAAAATGCTGTCACATTGTAGCGCATTGGGTGTTGTAATATCAGCAATGAACAAGTGAGCATTCACAAATTCCCAAAAGATGAGAAACTTCACCTATAATGGACAAGTACAGAGAAGAGGGACCTATGGTGTCCTACCAAAGAGTTGTATGTCTGCAGCGACCATCTTACTGCCTATCAGGTAACATCTGTAATTTTTTTTTTATTCAGGGAGGATTTATTAATGAGAGTTTTGGATGATTTACTGCCACATCACGAAGCTATCCTCACTAAGCTACTGTGTATGAAATAAACCGTGTCTAAATCACTTTTCCATTGATCGAGTGTCCAATAACTGTATTTGATGAATAATAACCCTTCGATTGCTTTAATACATTCATGTATAGGTTGTGTTTGTTCGCTGCTAACACACTAGCCGAGATACAGGAGCCAACATACGTTGCTATTTATGTATTTTTAAATTATGTCTGCGCGATCAAGTAACATCAGTAAGTTTTTTTTATTCAGGGAGGGTTTATTAATGAGAGTTTTGGATGATTTACTGTCTTAAAATGATAGATCTCTGACGCGATCGGACTCTGTTAGCTCAGCCCAAGAACAAAGAAGCCACATCACGAAGCTAACCCCACGTAGCTACTGTGTAAAAAATAAACCGTGTCTAAATCACTTTTCAATTGATCGAGTGTCCAATAACTGTATTTGATGAATAATAACCCTTCGATTGCTTTAATACATTCATGTGTTTGTTCGCTGCTAACACACTAGCCGAGATAGCTGCTAACACACTAGCCGAGATACAGGCCATGTTGCTATTTATGTATTTTTAAATTATGTCTGCGCGATGAAGTAACATCAGGAAGTTTATTTATTCAGGGAGGGTTTATTAATGAGAAATTTGGATGATTTACTGTTTTAAAATGATAGATCTCAAACGCAATCGGACATGCTCCGCAATTATTATTTACATGCGCGTTGGAGCGTGCCTTCCCGGTGTCACGTCACAATGACGTTTTGCGGAAATGCGCAGATTTTTAGGGGCGTGTCCCAGAGAAAAAACTACCATAACTTAGAATGAAATTTTAATGTATTTATAATTTATTTTGCAAAAACGAACAGAGCTCAATGAAGATATATATGTTGTGACAAAGGGGCGGCCGTGGCACAGTGGTAATGGCAGTCGACCCCCGATCGGAAGGTTGGAGGTTCGAATCCCGCATCCGCCCACCATGTGTCGTTGTGTCCCTGGGCAAGACACTTAACCCCGAGTTGCTCCCGGTAGGTCTGGATGGCGCCTTGCAAGGCAGGCTACCACTACCGGTGTATGAATGTGTGAATGAATGGGTGGATGGCTGGTATTGTAAAGCGCTTTGGGGCTCCTCACAGGGGGCTGGAAAGTGCTATATAAATAAGCTCCATTTACCACAAATATGCAAATTTCCAACATCATGTCACAATACCTTTAAGCAAAAACATGCTCATTGTATGTGTTGGGGACGTTGCTTATCTACTACCACACCAACTCTTTTGCTACATTTCTATGAAAGTGACAGAGTTAAAGCCATTTCTGAGTTCGTAAAGATCAATTTCCTGGAGCCATCTCTCAGCTGAGGTGCTTCCAAACAGAAAGCCGATATCCAACAAATATTTCTGAAAGTTTCATTAAAATCTGTTCAGTGACTCGTGAGATGTTTTGCTAACAGTACAGAGAAATGCCATGCACACAGATGCAGGCAACATAATTATCACTTCTCCTTTGATTTTGGATGTTAAAGAATAATTAAATAAGGCAGTACCGTATTTTCTGGTGTATAGGTCGCACCGGTGTACAGGTCGCACCATCCAATTCTTGCCAAAGAATTGGAAAAATCCCTAGATAAGTCGCACCGGAGTATAGGTCGCACCTACGTTTAGCTCTGCTGCAAATGTCTGCCACAGGAGCGCACAGCAAGGCTTTTAAGAAGATTAACACTTAAAAACAATTATTTGTTTGATAAAAATTATAGCAAATATGTGTCTGAGCTGAACTTTTCCTTAATAAATGAACGTAATTGTGAAATGAGCTGGATTTAAAAATTGTTTCGCCGAAAGTGATAAAAAGCCATATATAGGTTGCACCAGTGTATAGGTCGCAGGCCTTGAAAAAACCATAAAAAGGTGCAACCTATACACCGGAAAATACGGTAAAATTTAGACTGTGCTTTAAATTATTCCTGCAGCAGCTGGCCAAGAGGAAATGGTCTCTGCTTTTCTGAGAATTAGCACAAGATCTTTGATGAAGATACCAGGAGACGTTGAAGTCTGGCAGAGGTTTAGTGTGACAGAGCAGAAATGTTCCTCCTCCTTCTCCACCACAGTATTGATGTGACCTTTGACCCCATGTTGCGTGTGATGGACTAATCTGTGTCTCGGGAATTAAACCTATAGGAGACAGTAGGAGAAGCAGCTCAAAACAGAGAAAACCCCAGAATGTGAGTCTGACTGTGACGGATGCACGTTCAAAACTAAAGATATTGGTTTTTTGAAAGTGGTAAAACAAAGATTGAGGAAGGGTTAAGGGAAAGCTGAGGAGGAGGAGCAGGCATTAATGCAAGAAAGTATGAAAGAAAGAGGTCAGATAGGGACGGAACATGGTCATTCTCCTGGTGTGCTGAGGTAACGCTGACAGGAGAAAGTAAATGAGGAGGAGGAGCACCAGCATCAAGGGAAAAGGCAAGAACTCGAGCTTCACCTCTGCAGAAAAGGTCAAAAAAGTGTTTGACTTCTGACATCTGTAAATATGCTGTTACGCTGAAACATTTTTAAAGAACACAAAGGAGGTTTATTGTCTCACAGTACAACCACAATTAATGGATGCTTTCGACAGAATAAATGAACATGCTCAGCGAAGCAAATGCAACTTTATTTACATGATTATTTTTTAATTATCTAAGAAATAACAGCTAACACAGGATTTGTTCATAAGAGTTTCTTGTTCTCCCAGAAAAGAGGAAGTTGACTGAATATGTTGACTTTCAATCTGCACAAAATTATTGATGCTGCCTTTATTTATCAAGAAGAGGAATTTATTATAGCAAAGAGCTGTGATTAAATCTTTAACTGGGCGTGACTGGCTCACTGGACTCCCCACTGCCTTTGTATGAGTGAAAACATAGAAGTGCTATAAATAGAAGGAGTGGAAATATTTAATAAAAAAAGTACTGAATGAGTGTTTGAGCAAAAAAAAAATTCCCACCTTTGTGCATTCTCAAAGCCTATTTTGAAAATGACACCTACTGCAGATTTTTCTTAATTATTATTATTTTTCAAATAGTATTTTGGTCATCACTAATAAATTAAATGTCTAATCTAATTCACATGAATCAAAATCAGAGTTTCATTTGACTTTTCAGTGAATTAGGATTTATGCATTTTCTGTATCACGGCAAGTTAAGCAAATTATAGTATTTTGCTCTTTGTATCTGTGTTACTTTGTACAATAACTTGCACTTCTATGAAATTTGTACTCTGGTCCCTCAGCGTATTATTTGTAATTCTCATAAACACTTTGATCAGCAAAAAAGAAGCATTAAAAGTCACAAATGTGGACCTTTTCACATCCAATTTAAGTCTAAATTTCTTGTTTTAGGAGCAGGCTGTGTGTGAAAATCTCTGTGGACCCATTTAACCTAAATTCATATCAAATGCAAAAGTTTTAAAAGTCTTTGGGAACCTCTTTCTAGATGTGTGCTTGACACTCAAATTTACATGTATACAGGAAACTGAAAAAAAAACCCAATTAAAATGGTATTTATGGCTGTTTCTTTTTTTCTTTTTTTATTTATTTACCCTTTATTAACACAGGTAGTCTCATTGAGCCACGAGAACTCATTTTCAAGAGTTTTGTCCCATTTATGGCAAATTAATTTCACAAATTTATTACTGAGAGAATTACCATAAATATAACTGTTGGAAAGCCTATAACTTAATAGTTATATCTGTATTATTTAACATTATATCGTCATTAGATTTTTTTAAATGCCAGAGTTAATGTCTGTGACACAATTTACCAAATACCCATCCACAGAGGCAGAAACCATAAACTCACCTCAACATATCTTTATTGAAAGGGCTGAAACAGAGCTGAACTCATGAATCTGAAAACATTTTCCCTGTAGTCAATGTCCCTCAATAACTCATTAATCACATTTAGCAAAGACATAAAAACCAGAGACAAGCCTGTAAAGGCATGTTCTGAATGAGGTCTAACTTACAGAAATGGTAATTCACTTGGAGCTATACAGTTCAGAGTCACCCTCTCGCCCACTGAAGAACCAGTCTCAGCCTGTTTATACACATTATTAGCATTCAGGTGCTGAATATGTGCATTGGTATGAAATCATTTCAGCCTAACTATCAAAACCGAGCAGCAGAATAGCGTTGCTCATAACTGTGTCAACAAAGCTGCATTAACAACAGTTGAACCTGACGGAGCAAAAATAATTACTCATTCCCTGCAGACACAAGAAGTAAGCATCTTATTTGTGGGAACACTTCATTTCAGATTTTCCAGATGTGAAACGTTATCCCTGCCAGGGAGGTGACCACTGGTGGTGAGGCACCACATACGTGACTAGGTAACAATCTTCATTTAGATCTGAATCCAGCTTCTTAATTTTCATATCAGATAGAAACATGTAAATGGAAACTAAATTAAAACTAAACTGTTTTTTATTGTGTTTTTTTTTTCTGTCAGACTTGACATGAAATATATAATACAGATATTTTTGCCGTGAGGGTCTGAGTAAAGGTAATGAGCAATGAATATCTTACCTGTTGTAGATAACTCTTTGAACAGCCCCAGTTTGGAGAAAAGGTGTAATTGTGATTGGACTGACCAGCTAACGAACAGGGTTAAATCCAAAAGGGATTCTTGTTGTCTGATTCCTTTTAACAGCTCCCATTTATTTTATTTTATAACGATTCATGTGAACACTATTTTGTAAACGTTTGCACTACCATAGGTTTGCTTTACAAAGTTATTTCAGCAGAAACAATAAATTCCTGCAGATTATGATTATTTAAGGATGCACCAGCAGCAAGCTGCTAAGTGTGCTTGCAAATAACCAGAGTTCAATGTTTTTTTTTTTAATGTAATTTGAAAATGATGAGAATTTTAAAACAATGTTTGCATAAACCTTTATGATTTTTTTGTAAATGGTCTTGAATTAAAATGGTTGAAATCGAATTTGGTTTAATTCTTTTTTTCTTTTGAAAAGACAGGAGAAAGAACTGGAAGTGGCAGAAATGAAGATGCTGAGGTTCTCCTTAGGAGTGACAAGGATGGATAAGATCAGGAATGAGATCATCAGAGGTACAGCACATGTTGAACAACTGGGAGATAAAGTTAGGGAGGCCAGACTGAGATGGTTTGGACATGTCCAGAGGAGGGACAGTGGGTATATTGGTAGAAGGATGTTAGAAATGCAGCTGCCAGGAAAAAGACAAAGAGGAAGGCCAAAGAGGAGATATATGGATGCAGTTAGAGAGGACATGAAGGTAGTTGGAGTGAGGACAGAGGATGCAGAGGACAGAGTGAGGTGGAGGAGGATGACTCGCTGTGGCGACCCCTGAAAAGGGAAAAGCCGAAAGAAGAAGAAGAAAGAAGTTAGCATTTTGTTAATGTACCGGTATTTGTCTTATTTTTGCAGAGTACTAGAAATGGATCACCACCAGAAGAGCAGCAAAAAAAGGTGTGCACACATTTGTAACAAGAATTCAAGATTTTAAAGCATGTTTTAAAGCATTATTAAACCACTTTGTGTTTTTTCTTGTCTTGCATATAAACATCCTATTTACAGTGTTTGTGTTGTTTTATGTTTGCCTTAGAAGTCTTTGTGGACAGAACACAAATCACTAGACGGGAAGACCTATTATTACAATACAGAGACGAAGCAGTCCACATGGGAGAAGCCGGATGACCTCAAATCTCCTGCAGAGGTACAAACATTTCTCCCCTATATGACATCTTGCACATCTTGCAGTGATATTCACGTTAACTCGTTATTTCTTACTTTTATTTGATATTTAGGAATAGTGCCAATTATATAGCACTTTGAGATTTTTGTTAATGAAAAGTGCATTATAAATGGAATTCATTATTATTATAGGGGGACATTGCATATGTAGGCACCATATATGGGTGCTGGGATGGTCTAGACTCTAGGGTCAGGGCAGCCAACTTGGGACCCAAAGGTCCTGTGTTCAATCCCCGGTCATTGCACATCTCATGGTGTCTCTGAGCAGGACACCCCATCCCCAGTTGCTCCCTGAGCGCCTCTAAAGGTCGCCCAAAGCTCCGCCTCGTGGTGGATGGGTTAAATGCAGAGAGCCAATTTTGCCATTACATTGGAACATACAATGATGACAATACATACACATTATATTATAGACTGTCTAAAAGCCATACATTTTTCTCCTGTTTTAAAACTATTAAACGGTCCGTCGTGCAGAGTTTTAGTTAACAGTCAGAATGGTAAATGCAATTACCCGGTAGTTTTATTGTATATACATTGTATTTTTTCTTATCATGGATGTACAATTCTTGATTTTGCACTAATTATTCTTGTAGCAATTGCTGTCTAAATGTCCATGGAAGGAGTTCAAGTCAGACACAGGGAAGCCTTATTATTACAACTCGCAGACAAAGGAGTCCAGGTGGACGAAACCCAAAGACCTGGAAGATTTGGAAGGTAAACAACAGCTCCTTCATGTTGTCATGACCATGTATTCATTCAACCTTTATTTAAACAGATAAGTCACATTGAGCCTCAAAGACTCATTTACAAGTGAGATCTGTTGGACAGACAATAAAAGTGGTGAAAAATAACACATAGGGTTTGGAGACAAAAAAATCCTAACACATTTTTGATCTTTGTTTGAAGGTCAAAAATGTGGTAATGAAAAAAAGTCTTGCACACAAGCACATAATGACGCCGACATTACGCAGAGGTCAGGGAGGACTCAAAGGCGGATGAGCAGCCAGCTCATAGATCTGTGCACACTCATGGGGGGGGCGGGAGGCTGCCGAGGTCGGCCAGAGGCGAGAGTCCTGAAATGATGACAGAATGTTTATTCAGCTGTGCTTCTCTGAAAAGTCAGTGGAAATCCTCAGTAGCAGGTTTGGGAGGGGTGAGAACGTCAAGTTTACAAAACTTCTCAGGCGTGTTGAGATAAGACGGCCTGTCAAGGCCAGTCGGGGAGCCGAATGTCAGATAAACATAATTGTTTTGGGAACAGGCAGAACTTTAATGACATCTACCTTCAGTCTGTGTCGGTCCACTCACTTCCAAAAATATCCAAATTAAAATTACCATACCAGTGGAACGTGTCTGAAAAAATCCCAGAGATCTAATCCATCCAGCCAGAAGTCTGGTTCTCGAGACATGAACCAAGCCATCATGTAAGGCAGGCAGCCTGACCAGGTCCAGATTAGCTGCCGACATCTTCCTTTTATGTTGATAGACCAGGAACCAGCCAAATCCAAAAAGCAGGAACCAGTTATCATAAATCCAATTAAATATGCATCCTTAAGATCCACAGATGACAGCAGAGATAGACACGTCATCAAGTCTTCCAAGTCGATGAGATATCCAGCTGTGTGCATGCCAACAGGGCAAATCGGCTCGCCTACAGCCTGTCTTCTCTTTGACGAAATGTTATCAGTTGTGTTGAGGGACCAACTGACCAAATTGAAGTCCATAGTTGTGATTCAGAAGATTTTGAAAAAGAGAGGCTCATGTTGTCATGACCATGTATTAGAAACAATCTTTTCAAAATGAGTCATCTATGAGTCTTTAACCACATGGGGCGTCCGTGGCGTAGTGGTAATGGCAGTCGTCCCCCGATCGGAAGGTTGGAGGTTCGAATCCCGGTTCCCCACACCATGTGTCGTTGTGTCCCTGGGCAAGACACTTAACCCCGAGTTGCTCCCGGTAGGACTGGATGGCGCCTTGCATGGCAGTCTGCCACTACCGGTGTATGAATGTGTGTATGAATGGGTGGATGGTTGGTATTGTAAAGCGCTTTGGGGCCCCTCATAGGGGGCTGGAAAGCGCTATATAAATAAGCTCCATTTACATAATGAATGACATGATGCCTGACTTGGTTTTGGAATCACTGATTCACAAATAAGAAACTCAAATAGAAGAAAACCTGGGCGACCTGCGTGCACTGATCTGTATGTTGGTCACTTCTTTGTAATTGGCTCTAAGATGAAAGCAGGCCCCTGATTATGATCTCTTCTTATTATTCCAGCTATGATCAAAGCAGAAGAGAATGGGTAAGAATATTTTGTGTTTACCTTTTATTACGCTTCACAACTCCACTATTTATTGAAATGTATTTAAATTTATTAAAACCTTTTTCTGTTTGGGCTTTCTGGGACTGACAGGCATGAATTTATCAGAACTACAGAGGTGGTGGCCCCTGTAACAATAGCAGCTCCTGTGGTTCAAGCCGATAATACGGCCACTATGGAGACAGAAATGGAGTTGGAAACTGCAGCAGTGGTAATCTCAGAGGAACCACCGTCCCAGGTGACCGTGAATCAAACAGCTGAGGTCAAGGCGGCAGAAGCACCTGTGACGTCCTCCGAGAGCGCAGTCGTCACTGAGAGCACAGCCAGGTAAACAATTATGACCCTCATTTTACAAGGAAAGATCACCTTCAAATGAAATGTAAATTTATTTCCTCTGGCCTGTAGTGCTATTTATCCACTGAATGGTTTCCACAAAGTGCAGCGTTTTAGAGAAACTGAAGGGAAAGATTTAATTTTTCTCTCGTTAGAAGAATCTGTTAGGTTTATTATTTACACTAAAGTACAACTTGACATTCCATATGCTGTGTAATCTTTTAACTTTGGTAAGTTGGGGAAACAAAGTTCAGAAGTTCAGAAATGATTAGGGCACCCAAACCATGGGTTTGCATTTCTGTGTGGAAAAACACTTCTCTGGCATTTGCTGCCATATTGTCCCCACTAAACGCCACCATTTTCCATTAGCTCTGCTTGCGGGTGCAACCTTTGGGTTCTCCAGAGCAACATGCACCAGATGATCCTGTTTTTTACAGTTGTGTTCTGAACAGTTAGATATATTTATGTAGACTGGTCCTGGGGTTTTTGATCTGCTCAGAGACAGGATTATAATGAAATTATGACCTGGTTCTGACTAGGGCTGAGCGATTTTGGAAAATAATCTACGGTAATTGCAATTTTTTTTCTATAAATTGCAATTGCGATTTAAAACGCGGTTATTTTTTAAATATCTTCTCAAGTATTTTTCAACAAACAGAAGCAATAAATCAATCTGTTTTATAATAAACAATGTCAGATTTATTTAAAGCAGAGATTACAATAAAGCAAACAAATCTATGCCTTTTCTTTTCACCATTTCTATTTTTTCTTGTTTCATAAACATAATAGTAAACATGTTAAGTGAACTTCCTAACTACTGTCTGAACTTCACATGACAGTTAATAAATAAATATAAAAAATTAGATATAAAAAAATTACTGTTTGAAGTTCAAACAGTTGGGTCAGTGATCCCTGTCGGCTGATACTTTGCTTACTTGAAGTTAATAATAATAATAATAATAATAATTAATTCAATTTATAACGCACTTTTCATTAATGAAAATCTCAAAGTGCTAAAGTTGAAGCATTGGTTGTTGTCATTCTAGCCATGCAACCATTGTTAATGTCTTTGTGGTGTTTTTTTTAAGTGTTGATAAAGATTTGTGTCACGTGACCAGTCAAATTGCAGCCTTCGCGATTAGAAAATCTCATTTTATCATATTGCGATATTATTGCAAATGCAATTAATTGTTCAGCCCTAGTTCTGACTGGGTTAAACTGGGCCAGCGACTCTGAAAAGAGTCTCCCATGGATTCAATATCTGTCAAGGAATAGAGGTTATTTTGCTTGCCACATCACGTAGAAAGGCTTTGGAAGCACCGTTTCATGTTTTTCCCTACACGTCAATCCACATAAGATCCGTTGAGATCACACTTAGTCACGCCCCCCTCATACACATGCCAGGAAGAGCTCCCCTTCTGCAAAGGAGGAGTCTAGGCCCTATAAATTGGTAATGACACGGGACATTTGCCCCCTCCGGCGGTCAGAGAGCGGAGAGGCCAGCGCTGTAAACTTGAGCCTTTTCCTGCCTTGATTTTAATACAGTTGGTAAAAGTGAATTCACGTTTCCTTGATTTATTTAGTGTGAGTTACCACTTCTGAGTGAGATCCAAACTGGGGTAAATGCCGTGGGGCTGGAGGCGGGGCTTGGGTCCGACAGGGGGGCCTCTGGGTGACCGGGGCCTGCGGCCAGCTCCTCGTTTTAACTGAACCCAACATGATTCCTTGTAATTTGACAATTCTTGATGACATTTTTTATTGTTAACGTTTCACCGCTGCCAATATGGAGTTTGTTAGATAGAAAATGGTCATCTTCTCACAAATACATTACTGTTTAAGTTTTCAAACATATTTTCTATGGTTCGAGCATTACCTAATTTCTATCTGTTTTATAAGAGTTGAGGAAATATATGCTCCTCTGCAGTTCATACCAGTAAATCGATTAGGAATACAAGCCAGAGGGAACATATTCTGGATGCAGATGGTGTGGTCCATTTAACTTGTGGAAAATAGAAAGCAGTTCTTTACTGTATATGAACATGTTACTTTTCAATTTTATATCTGCAGTCATGTCCTCTCACATCACAGCTGCACACAACACATTATGAAATGGCAATCAGCAGGATTTTTTATATAATCTAGTACGAGTGGAACATGAAATTCTACTTTTGCTCACTAAAACAGTTGAAAGGAAACACTGACAACAGTAGCTATAATCAGTTTTCATTTCCTTCAACAGCAGAGTCAGATTACAGTTGTCATAAATCATGGATAGTTACCTTGTACGACCCAGCTGCCGTGAAGGTAAAGTTGATGGCAGAATAAAATGGTTTGTTTTTATTTATTTTTGTCTCAGCGTACTGTAGAAGTCATATTATTTCACATTGGTTATGTCTTGTTTAAATGATCCTGCTGTTTGGGATGTCTGACAGGACAGCTCGATTGTTTAAACTGTTTATTTTTATGTGTGGATGCAATAAGTCCTCAGCTTTACCTGTAATGTTAATTTGTTCTCAGTGTTGTTGAAGTCAAAGAACGGCCTGAACCTGTGAAGAAAACGTACAAGTGGAGCACAAAAGAGGAAGCCAAGCAGGCCTTCAAGGAGCTGCTGAAGGAAAAGGTGAGTCGGGGGGCGTCGCTGATCAGGAGGTGGGCAGATGTTATTTCCAGAGGTTCATTTCGATGCAGTTTTATACATGAGTGTGAATGTCGTACTGTGAAAATGTGAAAGCAGTGTAAGGTTTATGTAAAGTGCGAAACAGATTTTCACTAAGATGAATAACCAAATAATTGTGATATTCTGTTCTACGTTGTTTTCATTGGAAACATCTGTATGTTTTAGTTGATAAAATCTAGTTGTTGCTGAGTTAACGAGTGAAAAGATATCAAACAGGAGCTTCTGTATTTATTTTTGCCTTGAGATGCTTAAAGACGTGACGTGAGCCTTGTTATTGGAACTACCTCCATGTCTGCTGATGCTTGTGTGTTTATCGTCACACCCTTTGCATCTGGATCTTGATCTAATCCCCTCTTTCTCTCTTCACCCCCTGGGAGGTGTGTTAAGTTCACCTCCTGTTGCTGTGGGCGTGTTGTGTTTGCAGCTGCAAGGCCGCCGCCCACCTGAAATGTTACTATATTTAGGCGCTTTTAAATTTTGTGCACAAAGCTCTCCTTTGAGATTGCATGCCGTTTCCTTCACGATCTTAATGGCTCTGTCTTTATGATTAACTTTAATGGATCGCAGGCAGGGTGGGGGTTGCTGGGATTAAGACACTGAGCGAGAGTGGCACGCCTCACCGAGTTAGAATAACTGACAAGTGACAAGACAGAGGAGCGCCGTGGAATCAGTTCATAATGGATGAAGAGTCACTTTCTCAGTGAGGCAAGAGGCAGAGAGGGTGCTTATATAAGCTTTTAGTGGTAGTTTTAAAAATTATTGCCACATCACACTCTTCCTGACATGCCGTTTATGAGTAATTTATTTATTTTTATTTTAATTTAAATTTATTCATTTCAGATTTAAAAAGAACACACAAGAAAACTATTTACAACACCACGTAAATAAAAACAAAACAATACATGAAATGAAAGGAAGCAGAAGAAGAGAAAAATCTTATTATATCTGCCCCTTCTTTAACAAAATTAATTCAAACAATTAATTCAAACAACAATAATCCACAAAAAACATAACACAATACTGTAAATAACTCATCACACTTTACCATATACAGTATAGTAATTTGGATATAAACCAATTTATATATATTTTCAGAAATTTAGTTTTAATCATTTTCTTAAACGTAGACATTGATTTTGCAACTTTAATATAATTTTCTAAACCATTCCACAGACCTATTCCATAAATTAAAGTAGACCTACTCTTGAGACTAGTTCAATGCTGTGGCATAACAAAAATATCTGTTCCCTTAAGATTGTAAGTACTGTACTTTTTCTTTTTACAAAAAACGTTTGGATATTTGAGGGTAATGTGAAGTTCTGAGCTTTGTACAATATTAAAAGAATATTATTGTCAACCAAATAATAAAATTTCAGCAACTTTAATTTGCAAAACAAAACATTTGATGGATGGTAGTAATGTTTTCTTGTAATAATTCTTATAGCTCTTTTCTATAAAGTAGTAATAGGCTTAGTTACAGTTTTACACGCTGTACCCCAAACATCCACACAATAAATTAAATGCGAGATTATAATTGTATTATATAACAAATACAGTGCTTTATCATTTAATAAATCTCTAACTCTATAGCACTGCAATGGACCTAGATATTTTAGTTTTTACAAAATGTATGTGTTGTTTCCATGACAACCTATCACCAATAATTACACCCAAAAACTTAACCTCTCTTACCCTACATATCTTAGAACCATCAATCTTAATTAAGAAAATGTGTTGACTGAAAGCACCCACAACAGGAAAGTGTTTTTAATTTAGTCATTTTTTCTTCAAAAGTACAAAGAAAAAATATACAAGTTGTGTGTTTGTACCATCATTTTGTGCTCTTTGTTTCAGGGTGTGGCATCAAACTCTTCTTGGGAACAGGCTATGAAACTGATCATCAATGATCCTCGCTACAGGTCGGTCTAATCAGGAGATTATTTAGTTCACTGTGATTTATAAATCAAACAAGCCTGATCTGTGGGCTTAACCTTAATGTTTCCATCAACAGTGCTCTTCCTAAGCTGAGCGAGAAGAAGCAGGCGTTCAACGCCTACAAAGTCCAAACAGAGAAGGAGGAAAAGGAAGAGGCCAGAATCAAATACAAGGAGTCTAAAGAGACGTTCCAGAGGTTCTTGGAGAACCATGAGAAGATGACGTCCACCACCAGATACAAGTAAGAGCAGCTGGGATTAGCTTTGCATGTGTGTTTGTCCACTAATTGATTTGTGGCACTCTGGATTGTCAGTTTGATGATGTGGACCGGATCAATAAAGGTCACGTGTGGTTAATTCACGCCTTCGAGCAGCCGCTGCGCCGTTCGGTTCCACTTAACCCGCTCTGATCTGACGGCTTCTGTCAAACCGTTACAGCTGAATTAGTTTTCACCAAAACACACATGATGGTTGTGAGTGAGATGAGTGAAACACTTTGATTTGAAGTTTGTGGTGTTTTCCTCTTACATCTGACTCAAATAAATAAAAACAGCTTTTATCATGTTTTTTTTCTTTTCATAATTTCCAAGAAATTATTGTAGTATTAAAATTTTGTAGACACTACAAAGTAGGGGTGCGAATCTCTCAGTGTCTGGCGAATCGATTCAATTCCGTTTTTTTTGTGTGTCCCGATTCGATTTAAAAGTCAAATTTTCTATTCAGAAACTTATTTTTTTTTAAATGGTCATAAATTTAGCTTCAGTGATGTAACGGACAAGCTGAAAACATTAAACAACAATGTAAACAAATGGAACATTTATTTAAAACAATAATTTTAGGTTCCTTACTGTATCAAATTTTTTGCATCGTTTGATATTTATACCAAAAATAGGAACAAATAATACAGGAGTGCATAGAATTATGTAACTTAAATGACCAGTATTAGCTTAGTTGCCTGGATTTCTCTAAAGCAATAAAATAAAAATCTAGGAACAAATAATTCATCCATCCATCATCTTTAACCACTTCTTCCTTTTCGAGTCTCAGGGGTCACTGATGTCCATGTCCAGTCATCACTGTGCGAGAGGTGGGGGACACCTGGACAGGTCTCCAGTCCATCACAGACAAATAATTCAAAAT
>JBBPBX010012318.1:14200-26974 GCA_038048925.1 Garcialebias charrua | reverse complement strand
GTGTGTATATATATATATATATGTGTATATATATATATAGATATGTGTATATATATATGTGTATATATATATATGTGTGTATATATATATATATATATATGTATATGTTTATTATATTATATTTATGATTATTATGATCATTAATATTGCTACAATTATCATTATGTTTAAATATAGAAGTTATTTAGTAATAAATCCACTGGAGCTAGCTTGATTTTTTTTTTATAAATGAATACATGTACAGTACTGTACAGTCACCAAGCACTTAGCCTATCCTAACACAGTTTTTAAAGATGAAGGAGTGAGTTGAATTGTCTCCCTTTCACATAAAGGGAGCTAGCTCCCTTTATGGGAATGGAGCCTGCAGGGAGGAGGGAGACAATTCAACTGACTCCTTAACTGTGTTAGGATAGGCTAAGTGCTTGGTGACTGTACAGTACTGTACATTTATCTATTTATAAATAAAAAACAATAAAAAATAAAAATACTGTATATACTGTATATTTTTAATAAATAGATAAATGTACAGTACTGTACAGTCACCAAGCACTTAGCCTATCCTAACACAGTTTTTAAAGATGAAGGAGTCAGTTGAATTGTCTCCCTCCTCCCTGCAGGCTCCATAGGGAGCTTGCTCCCTTTATGTGAAAGGGAGACAATTCAACTTATTCCTTCATCTTTAAAAACTGTGTTAGGATAGGCTAAGTGCTTGGTGACTGTCCAGTACTGTACATGTATTCATTTATTTAAAAAAAAAAAAAAAAAAAATATATAATTTTTTTTTTTTTACTATGTGATCCTACTTACGAATTTTTGACATACGAGCGCCCCCTAGGGACGGAACTCGCTCGTAAGTCGGGGACTACCTGTAATGAGCAACCATTACAGTGATACTTTGTCACTTTTTACTTAACATTTTGTAACAAAAGTATTTACCAGTAAGCTGCTTTTACTTGTAATCTAATTTTAAAATTCTTAAAACTTTTTGTACTCTTGTTCAAACTTTTCACTTTAAATTTTTTTAGGAAACATCTAGACCAGTGGTCTGCAACCTGCAGCTCTGAGGCCACGTGGCTCTTTGGTCCTGCTGCCTCTACCTCTTTCACGTTTTGACCTAAATTGAATTTTATTTAAATTATATCCAACTATAAAAATGGCTAGTTTTAGCAGATTTCCTGTCATTTTCAAGTATGTGAAGAATATACAATTAGAAGGTGTAAAACGTGGACTACATCATGCTAGTAGCAGCGTGATCTTTCAAAACCACCAGAACGTTTAGGAATATCTTTAAGACAAGCTGCTCAGAAGGAATATGGTGATGAGTAACTTTGACAACACTAGTAATAAAACAAAGTCAAAGTAAATAAAATTATTTTCTTTAAAAATATAATTGGATGTCCAACAAACTGGCCTAATTTTATGGTCTTTATGATATTCTTCAAAAATTAAGAGAACTCGCATAAGTTTTAATTTTCATAAAACTATTAAAAAGTATATATATATATTTTTCTTTACATGAATCTGGTCATTTGTATGAAAATGTAAAAAAATAATAGAAATTTTTTGATATATAATATTAGCCCCACTGGCCGGAAAAGCCATTTCCAACAAAATTGCAGTGGCCCATGGGCCACCAGTTGATGGGCCCGTGGTTCTCTTTATCGCAAAGTTTGCAGACCCCTGATCTAGATCCTTGCAGTGAGATTTTACTAAATCCAAGAAAAAATACTAGAAAAGCAACAAATGGCTTGTTCTGAAGTAGCACAACAATAAAAGTTGCAACAGATCTTCATGTTCAGCACGTTTGATACATTTCCCTTTTACAACCATTCAAAGACGTCACAGCAGACATCGTTACAGTCAGTGTAAATAGTTTATTAGATTTTTGAAAATCTCATATCTAATTTAACAACAGATTATTTTGAGCAGATCATTGAAAATACAATTGTGGTGAGACAAAAATGCCAGAATTACCCAGTTTGAGACATTATGGAATGAAACGGCAAAGCAGAACGGCACGACGTGTTTTAGTGGAGGAAACGATACAACAGGCTGTAACAGTTTCTGTGAATTGAACACATTTAAACACTTTTTAGAATATTTTTGCTGTTTGTGATATAAAAAAACACAGCGACTCTGCTTCCTGCACAACAGCAAACACCTAATGATTTCTGGCTGCATTTGGCTTAATTAAATATACAAAAACTATAAGTTAAAATAACATTCAAGTTGAATCATACAAGGCAATGAGAACCTGTTCAAACATTATGTACAAAATATTAAGGTAAAAAAAAAAAAAACAGGTCCCGACATATTAAGTAGCAAAATATCTGTACAACAAAAAACATTTGTTGTATTTTTGTCACATGAGATGAAAATATGAGCTTTAACAATGCGTTCATGGGAAATATTTTATATGAAACGTAACTATGCTTAAGTTACAGAAGCTGGAATTTCCCAATCACATATTTTTGTTCCCAAAACCACAAAAATCTGCAGATTTTTTATGTAAACGCTCATTTATTGATTCAAAGCTACAAATTTGGACTTGACCCATCGTTTATAATAATAATACATTTCACATTAAACTGGTCAAATTTTATAAACTTTTTTAAAACAGTTTTAAATATATTTTTTTGATTTTCTTCAAGCCAGTTATTCTCCTCTTTTAGTACAATAAAAAGCCTCGAGATGTTTGAAAGAAAAAAAAAAGTTTGTGCATACATTTAAAGAGGAATGATGAAGAGCACCCGAATGCATTCTGACAATACACGAGTCGCCCCTTTCTGTAAAATGTCATTTAAAACAGCTAAAAGGGAAAAAAAGTTCCCGTACATTCCAGGGTGACATGTTTTCACATGGCTCCTAAGGCTGCTGCTGCATGTCCAGTTTTACACGTCTTTAAAGCCAGCTCGAGTTGTATTGCTTTAAGTAGGGTTAATAAAAACAGAGGAATAGAAAAAACATAAGTTCAGGCACTTGGCTTGTCTAAGTTGTTTCAATTTAACTCTTCAAACACTTTGATCTCAGTCCCGCTCCTTCATAGTGAGTTCTGCTACTTTAGCGCGCAGATTCATATTCAATAGTTTCATGCAAAGTCGTCTCCACAGCTGCTACAAACACCTGGCGTCCTTCTTTCTGCATCACTTCATCCCACTCCATCCTTGCCCGCTTCCCTCCCTCCCTCCTGCTGCACGTGCACTGTTCCCTCGTCACATGACCACTTCTCCATTGTTCACCGGCCGCAGATTCTGATCGTCGTAGCGTTTCCTGACGCTCCTCCGCACGGCGTCCGCTCGTCTGTACGGCTGATTCCTTAAATCTGAGGAGGAAGGGGGTAAAGGATTGGACGGAGGATAGAGATATGTCAGTCATCGTCTTGGTTTTGTTTTCTTGAGCCCACATGTTTAGGAGTGCTGGTAGCCTAACTTTCAAAGCAGCGTGAGGTCTAAACATAAAAACAGGCACCTATAATGCTCAGAAATCCAAAGTACACGTATGCATCTTTTTTATGAAGCATATAAGCACCTTGATAACAGTTTATCTGTTTTAACTGCTCTAGAAATAAAGATGACTTGACTTGTACTAAAACTAGCAAGCTGTTCATCGTCAAACGTACTAAAATTAAAAGCGCTACAAACAAAATAAGGGAGGTAATAAAGAAATGCTTGCCAGGTCTGAGCCACATCCACCACTACAGGGGTGCTACTGGCCGACTTCCTTACCCTCAAGTAGACATTGGGAAATTTAGTAATATTATTCTTCTTTAGCTCTGGATGAAGAAAAAGACAAAAACAAAACGAAGATTAAAACTGGGCGACGAAGCATGTCAGCACCAAACGTTCGCGCTGTGAGAGCAAAGCAGGAGGCTGCGTGTGGAAAACGACCGGAGAGGACAGAGGTCAAAGGAGGTTAACTGGTTTAAACCTGCAAAGGATGATCAAAGCTCTGTTTTTGTTCTGTTACTAGACCCAAACTGCTTTGTAAAGTGGCTACCAGCAGGACAGAAACCTCCAGTTCAGAGCAACTGTACGTACTCAAAAAAATAAATCAAGTCCAGACAAACAGCGTTGTTATGTTCACCAGCACCAAAAACCCAACCACATCATGCACGCACGCAGCCAGGAGAAAAAAAAAACACTACTAATCTGTTAGTGAGCTCAACACGTGAAAAATCAGTGACACAGACTGGCTGCATGTTAGTTGCACACAAAAACAGGCAGAGCATCATGGGTAAAAGGCAGAAACCAGAAGCCGCACGACAGACAGGGAAGCAACATGTCTGTAGACGGCAGCACAGCTCAGAGGGGTGCATTATGGGAAAGCAGCATGCGAGGTAGAGCATCAACGCTATATATGATGATAAAACACACGGAGAAGCAAGTTATAATGCCACAGTCACTTGAACGTCATTCGTCATACCTGGAGCTTGTCTATGACAAGACTGGCTGCAAACACATTACATGAATGGCCACTAGGTGGCAGCACACAGCCTGACTTTTCTTACTGAGAGTTCCCTCTGTGACATTATTTTCTGCCATGGCTGATGACTTCATGAGGATGAATATGGGTGTCACACTTCATGCAGGTGGATAGAAAGAAACTTTATCCCAAACCCTTTGTCATGCTCAAATAAAAGAAAACACACACACACACAGGCATTTGCACGCCTGTGTGTGTGTGCTGTCCACGGTGTGAATGTAAGAGTTAAAGGAGCAGGAGTGTGACGAGGCATGCGCTGGGTGGGGAAGAGGACACGAAGATGCAAACGTTTTGTTCCAGCAACCTTTGAGAAGAGAGACAGATCTACAAGCTTTAGTAATGTTGCTCCTCATTGAGAGCGGGCTCGCAGAAGAACCGAGAGCCGCGCTTGGCGGTGCGGGCGGTAAAGGGCGCGGTCTTCAGCACTGCATCGAGAACGACAAACAGCCGAGACAAAAAACAACAAGACAGACACAGTGTGAGAAAAGCAAGTCTTCTACAAAGTTTAGCATCGGTTAGCTCCGGAGCAAATGCCCAACAACCTGATCAAGAAAAAAAACAAAGAAAATTCTATAACCACATTTCCCAAACTGTAGTAAATAAAGACAGAATTTAGTTTATTAATTGTTTTAAATCTTAAAGGTTATTAATAAAGCACATTAATGAAAATGTGTTGCAGGTGTATATCCACTGGCATCCATCAGGGGGTGCTGCATCACCCTCCACACTCCTACTCCACACAGCTTTGTAATAAAGGCAACACATCAGAAGCTACAAGTACCGTATGTATGTCTTCATATGTACTCTTTAATTCAGAAGCAGCAGCAACAGGACTTTAGCTGCTCATTAAAAAAAACTCTGTTCTTGTTCATTTAATTATGGATTAAAAGCCGTCAGTGGTCTGGATCACAGGTGGGTCAGTTCAGCATTCATCTAGTCAACACCACAGATTATAGTCTTAATGTCTAGATCTACAGGAGGCCTTTTGACCTGAGCTCTGATATCACACCACCTCATCTTTAGCACAAAACAATAGTTTAGTTTAATAAACCGATCATTTCTTCAACTATTGGACTGTAAGAAACGCAGATTCATTTCAAATTCTAGGTGTTTGTTAAGCTTGTGTTTCAAAACTATCAGGTAGCAGATATCTCTGTGCACTATTTTATTACTTTTTAGACAATATGGCACATTTTTTAATGACATCCCACAACACTTTCTGCTTTGTTTTTGTAGCATAAGCTATTATCAGGTGTTTCATCAGTGAAATAAAGAAATGCATAAAGCAGCTGGTTCAGCGCTGCTCTTGACAAACCGTTCCTTAAATTCCTCAACCTTTAGTCGAGACAGAGAAATAAAACATTGTTTTTTTATTTTACGTGGTTTTGCTTGGACTTTTTATTATCCAGGGAAAGAGTCGTATCCCAGCCCTGTGTGTACGGTGTTACAAAGCAAAGAAAGAGCAGATAAGCAATGAGATTAAGGCACATCTGGGTCGAGGAGCAGCTCCTGTTTGAACTCATTCAGTAAAACGTTTGCTCGTCAGAGCTGAAGTCACGTTAGTTTGTTTAGAATCTTCTTGTTAAAGGTTGGATTTCCAGCAGGAGTGACCCTCCATGCACAGAGCAGACGGTGTGTGTGTGTGTGTGTGTGTGTGTGAGATCGTAGCCAGGTTTGGGTGAAGTTACCCGTGATGATGTCCTCGATGGCTCCGTCTTTGCCTTCGTAGACATGGCGGCTGTCTTTAACCTGTTTCCTCCGGAGCTCCTGGATGAGCTCCTGCTGCTGCCGCTTGTTTTTATGGGATGGGGACTGAAACCAAGAAACCAAGAGATTATTACACAAGCTTATTACTATACAGGTAGATTTTTTAAATTACTCAATCATGTTTTTTTGTTTTGTTTTTTGTTCTGCACATCCTCTCCTTCAGGTTTATCTGTGTGTTAACAGAATAATCAGTGATCCTGAGTGATGTTACCGGTACTCAGCAGGACGTTGGACAGTAAGAGCTGGAACAGCAGGCGGTCGGTGCTCGGCTAATCCTGCGAGCAGGAATCTAAAGGAAGAGAGAAGACCGAGCTGAAAGAGAAGAAGAGTTTACCTTCTGGTCTTCCTCCATCATGGCTTCTTGTTCAAGAAGTTTCTCCATCAATATCTGCTCCTGGCGCTTCTTCTGCTCGTTGTCTTCCTCCGCTTGCTGAGGAGCCAAACAACAACATGTTATCATGACTTCAATATACACAAGATGATATTTTACTGCAGTATTTTGAAATTTATTTATACAGTATATATACTGGATATACAGGTGCTGGTCATAAAATTAGAATATCGTGAAAAAGTTGATTTATTTCAGTAATTCCATTCAAAAAGTGAAACTTGTGTATTATATTCATTTGTTACACAAAAACTGATATATTTCAAATTTATTTTAATGGTGATGATTATAACTGACAACTAATGAAACCCCCAAATTCAGTATCTCAGAAAATTAGAATATCACTTAAGACCAATTTTTTAAAAAAAATAGGATTTTTAGAAATGTTGGCCAACTGAAAAGTATGAACATGAAAAGTATGAGCATGTACAGCATTCAATACTTAGTTTGCCTCCTTTTGCCTGGATTACTGCAGCAATGCGGCGTGGCATGGAGTCTATCAGTCTGTGGCACTGCTCAGGTGTTATGAGAGCCCAGGTTGCTCTGATAGTGGCCTTCAGCTCTTCTGAGTTGTTGGGTCTGGTGTAAGGTGTATCACATCTTCTTCACAATACTCCATAGATTTTCTATGGGGTTAAGACCACGTGAGTTTGCTGGCCAGTTAAGAACAGGGATACCATGGTCCTTAGACCAGGCACTGGTAACTTTGTCACTGTGTGCAGGTGCCAAGTTCTGTTGGAAAATGAAATCTGCATCTCCATAAAGTTGGTCAGCAGCAGGAAGCATTAAGTGCTCTAAAACTTCCTGGCAGACGGCTTCATTGACCTTGGACCTCAGAAAACACAGTGGACCAACACCAGCAGATCACATGGCCCCCAAACCATCACTGACTGTGGAAACATGACAATGGACCTCAAGCAACATGGATTCTGTGCCTCTCCTTTCTTGCTTTAGAATCTGGGACGTTGATTTCCAAAGGAAATGAAAAATTTACTTTCATCAGACAACATAACTTTGGACCACTCAGCAGCAGTCCGATGTGAGACACTTTTGACGCTGTCTCTATTCAAGAGTGGCTTGACCCAAAGAATGTGGCAGCTGAAACCCATGTCTTGCATACGTCTGTGCGTGGTGGTTCTTGAAGCACTGACTCCAGCTACAGTCCACTCTTTGGGAATCTCCCCCACATACAGTATTGGAATGGGTTTTGTTTCACCATCCTCTCCAGGATGTGATTATCCCTATTGCTTGTACACTTTTTTTTCCTACCACATATTTTTCTTCCCTTCCCCTTCTATTAATGTGCTTAGCTTAGACACAGAGCTCTGTGAACAGCCAGCCTCTTTAGCAATGACCTTTTGTGTCTTGCCCTCCTTGTGCAAGGTGTCAATTGTCTTCTTTTAGACAACTGTCAAGTCAGCAGTCTTCCCCATGATTGTGTAGCCTACAGGACTAGACTGAGAGAACATTTAATGGCCTTTGCAGGTGTTTTGAGTTAATTAGCTGTTTAGACTGTGGCACCAGGTGTCTTCAATATTAAACCTTTTCATAATATTCTAATTTTCTGAGATACTGAATTTGGGGTTTTCATTGGTTGTCGGTTATAATCATCAACATTAAAAAAATAAACATTTGAAATATATCAATTGTTTGAAAAAAGGGACAGAGATTTTTTCTTCTTTCTGCTACCTTTCATTTTTTTATATTTTGTACGTCATCGTTTATGGGATTGTTTTGTATTGTATATATTTTTAAATAACACATTTTATAAAAATAAAAAAAATTAATAAATAAATATATCAAGTCTGTGTGTAATGAATGAATATAATATACAAGTTTCACTTTTTGAATCGAATTACTGAAATTGTAAGAGCCAAAATGACTGTTAGGTGTTGTGTTGTATATGGTGGCTGTGGATCGAAGTCGCTACAGAAATAAATCAACTTTTTCATGATATTCTAATTTTATGACCGGCACCTGTACATCTTCAACGAATTAGGTTTGCACTACAGCTAATCCTACACATACCGGTAAATAACTTTAACTCTGTCAATTTTACACATATAGTTAAAATTTGGCATGGTAATAGCTGAGAGTGATCCCCAACACATACTCGGAGCACAATCTGATCACATAGCATCTTGGCATGCAAGGTGTTGACAATATGACTTTCCTCAAAGAATGCTAAATGTGATCATTTGCTGAAATCTTAAATTATAAAGTAAAAAAATAATCTACAGTGGGTACGCAGAGCAACTCACCCTGTAGGCTTTAACAAATCGCACAAACACAGGGAAGAACACGGACGGCGGTGTAGTTTTCGAGCTCTCCCCGAAGAATTTCACAGCCTCGTCGTAGGCGTCCTTATCAGAAAGAAAAAATAATAAAACAAGTTTTAGTTAGTTAGTGTGAGGCTCATCAGGAACAAAGCGGGGTGTTCTCCAGCAGTTGCACCTGTGCGATCTTGGCATCGTCCTGCAGCTTTTTCAGCTTGCTCTCATTGTGTGCGATGAAGTCTTTGAGCATGGTGTTGTGTCCGTGCATGCTGTACTCTCGTTTGGTCAGCTCCATGCCCCTCTGCAGCTCTTTGACGTCCAGCAGGACGTTATCCAGCGACACTGTGAACACGGAGAGACGTGCTCTGTATCACGTCAACCCGCTCTTTGAAAACTTCTCAAAACAAAAACGTTCTTGTATGCGCTCACCTGCAGCAGCTTTCTCAACGTAGTGTAGCTCGTTGTGGAAAAGAGACACCTGTGGGTATTTCTCCCTGATGATGTTGGCGATGTAGTGCAGCAGTGTCATCTTGCGGTCTGTTGACTTGGTGTCAAGCAGCTGCGAGGAAAGTAAAAGAGAAAACATTTAGCGGAAGAAGAAGAAGAAGCTTTGAAGTTCAGTCAGAAGAAATCCACTCACCAGGTCTAAACTCTGCAGCTTGAATCCGTACACGGCTCCTCTCTTGCTGCTGTTCATGTAGTTTCCAAGAGCCAAGATGATCTGAAGAACACAAACAAACGTCATACAAGAAGGTAGACATGTTGGACATGAAGAACCCGTGTTCGGTTACCTCTAAAATCTTCTTTAACTTCTGCGACGACTTGATGGAGACGGACGCTGCAATGACGGCGTGCAGTTGCTGCAAAGAGTGAAACGACAGTTTCAGCACAACAAGCCGCCACAACGGCAGAAGCCGCCGAAACAATATTTACCGGCGTGAGCATCTGAACGCTTTCACTGAAGTTGCCGATGAAGGTCATGATGGTCATCTTCTGCATGAGCCGCTCAATCTTGCTGAACTGCATCATGAAGCGGTCCTCGTCCGTCAGGCTTTCCAGAGGCTTGCGCTCCTTCTCGAACTGTCGCATGACTTTGATCTCGTTCTCTGTGGGCTGGAAGCGCATCAAGCACTCCACAAAGTCCACCGGCAGAGTCCGCAGGTCAAACCTGAAGGCCAGACGAACACAGTAATGCTCGAAGCTGCTTCAAATGTTTTAAAGACTTCCAGGTGTAAAAGATGAACGATATCTCGTCTCATATTTAAATCAGGAGAGGAAACTAATGAAAGAAAGGCAGAAGCAAACTTACAGCTGAATAGCCTTGCAGATCTCCTCAGACGTCTTGCCCACCTTCCTCAATGTGATGGCCAGGTTCTTGGCCCTGTTGGAGTCCAGCAGGGTCACTTTGTTGGGTCCCTTCTGAATGACCTTCTGCTTGTTCATAGTGAGCTCGACCGTCTGACCCTGAGCTTTAGTCTTGAACATCTCCTCGAATTCATCAACATTCAGGTCCTAAAAGACAACGAGGATGTCTTGGTGATGGGTATGAGGCCGGATCTGAGAAGGTGTTTCGGAGTGCGTACCTCGAGTATCCTCTCGTCGTCGATCTCGTTGAACACGGTCCCGTTGATCTGGTTCGGCTTCAGGGCCACCCAGTTAAAGACAGGCATCCGGAACTTGGTCTTGATGGGTTTCTTGATCTTAACAGCTGAACCGGACGAAAACAAATTAGCGCTGCTCCAAAAATCAACGTGCAAAACACACACCCATGCAGCAGAAGGGGTGGATGGGAATCAGTAACCAAAACAGCTCATCTCTAGAGATGCACAGATTTCAAATCCTGATTTTCTACTTTTGTAAAGCTCTGATCTAATAATTGCAGTTGCTTCCTCTAGCTATTGTTAAAGCCAACAAATAATTATTCTAACTTCTGTCTAAATTTACAATTTACCTTGTGATCATAAAACAGGGAGTCCAATTTACCACTTTTACTCTAAAAACAATGCACTAAAATTTTTGGACAAAGGTGTTTTTACAAATAAATCTACAAATCTGAACGGGAAATCTAAACATTTTAATGTATCGAATGCTTTAACAAAATGTGTTTAATATCCTGATGCATGTTCAATGATCCAGGTAGAAAAATCTAACAAGATTAAGTCAGGTCTTCTGGACACAAGTCCCTCAAACAGAGCCTTAAAGATGCTGTCAAACGTCCCCTGTAGAGCTAAATCCCTCAGCGTCCTGGCACGAGAACAAGGCCAGGAGGTATTCCTATTCAGTAAATGTTACATACGCTGAGGATTGGGGCCAAACTATTTATTGGTCAGATTAAAGTTATTTGTAGCCACCAGAGCTGCTTCATTGAAGCTGAACGTGGAGGTGGCGCCCTCACTCCGGCCTGCAGACCAGGTGTCAGGAGGGGGCCGAGCCATAAGGCCGTCATGGGAAAGGTAAACACTACATTCCTGCTCTGCTCCATTTTTTAATCACTTTAATCACCTGCGTGCCACAGCAGGTCACCGTCTCAGCATGCAACACAATTAGATTCTTCATTCATATAAACAGCAAGACGTGACGATAAACCGTGTCGATTTTTAAACGTGGTATTTTCTGACCGAGCAGAAGTATTCTCAATTTGAGATGGTCAGGTTAGATAAAAAGCAAATGTTTCAAAAATATTACACCGTGACACTAGAGTGACTTATGAGGTTTCAAACACCAAATACTGCAAAATCACTACAGAGAAAACAAAGATAAAAAAAGATTTACAAAGCACGAGAATATTTCTCTTTAAAAATACCACATTTAAAATGACCACAGGCAAAAACACACAACAGCCAGAACCTACAGAAAAGTTTGATGGGTCCCTCTGGTTGGCAGAGAAAAGGAAAGAGAAAAGTATTACAGATTTGTCAAAAAAGGAAAGAACAATGCCGTGAGAAAAAAAAAAAAAACAGATTCAGGAGAAGACTTCATTAAATCTTCAATTTGTCGGCAAATGAGAGAACAGTCAGTTTCACAGAAAGTCAAAACATAAAAGTTTTAGTCTGCTCGTTCTGCTGGCATCAGTTCTGAGCCGTCTCTGGCAAAGCTGTCGGTTTTTAGGAACCTCCTGATTACACTTCCACCAGTTCGCCGTGCCCAGCCACTATCAGAACAGCTGCAGGCAAAGACGTGGGCAACAAGCACCTCTCAAGGATTCCCAGGAAACAAATATCAAGAAGATAAAGGGACGAGGAACCATGAACTCTTCTCTGTCTTCTTACATATAGTCACATCAAAATGATTATAATATCAAAATGATAACAATGAAATTATTTTGAAATATTCTCAATGACCTTAAAGTAACAAAAGGGTTATAAAGGTTATTAATAGAGGACAATAATATGTATATAAGGAAGCAGATCAATAAATAATTCCTTTCACAAATAACATATCCATCATGAGGGAGAAAAAAAGTTGTTTTACATAATTGTGTAAACGGATTGGTTGTCTCGTGTCTTCTTTGATGTAAAAGTTTCAAATTTCACGTTTTGGCCTGAGGATATTTATCTGTTAGTGTGCATCTTCACCTACAGAGTACTGAGAAATATACTCTTGTGTACACATAGTACAGGTTGATCCGGTTACTGACGCCTTCCAGAGTCTGTCGTCGCAACTTAGAGGTGAGAGGCGGGTCGAGTCAATCATTACAAAGCAGCCCAAAAATAAAGGGGGGACTTGAGACGTAAATGTTTTGAAGGTCAAAGATGGATTCAAGCTCACCTGCTAACCCCGAGTTCATGATCACTGTGGGAGTCCCACACCCAGGCAGTGGGGGTGCCAGAGGGGGTGGAGGAGGAGGCAGAGGAGCGGACA
>JBBPBX010012318.1:0-14120 GCA_038048925.1 Garcialebias charrua | reverse complement strand
GAAGTTCTAACGATGGCCCATTTGGTACTGGTGGAAAAACAAAGAGTAAGAAATAGAGCTTGAGCTGATGGAGGTCACAGAAGAGTCAACACATTTTATTTTTTAAATCAAAAACATGAAACCGTTCAACACAAAACACTCGCTCCGTCACTGAACCTACATGCTCCGTTTCCTGGCAGCGGCGGGGGTGCAGGAGGTGGCGGAGGTCCGGCAGCCGTGCCTCCCACGTGGTTCTGACCGAGCCCCGGCGTGGAGCCCGACGGGCCCTCCACACCTGACGGAGAGGACGTCAGGATGGAGATGTCTCCGTCTCCCTTCTTGTGGATCTTGATGGTGCCCTGCTTCTCCAGCTCGTGGATCTTCTTCTCCAGCTTGCTCTGACGCTGGATGGCCTCGTCTTTCTCCTTCAGCATCTGCCGCAGCGAGTGAACCTGCGCCGTGGTGTCTTTGAAGGCTTCCTGTGGAGGAAGAATCGGCGACGTTTTCTACAATCCCAAAAGCCGTACGCGCTAAAAGGAGTTACGTTAAGTTTAAAAAAAATCTTCAAGCAAAGAGCAAATCTAACCTTGATGGATTCAAGATCCTTGTTTCTTTGCATCAGCTGCTTCTCCAGCTCCACAATCTTAGCCATGGCTTCATTCTCCATGTCCTGCAGCTTCTCCGTCATCTGTGGGAACATCCAGCAGAGAAAGGTCACTTTGTGGCAGGAACTTACTGCAGTGACAGCATCACACTCAATATGTCAGTGGCCTCTAATGGGGCGGCGATGTGGTCCATGTTTGAGTGGTAGAAGGATGACATCACAGCGGAGCCCAGCATCGTGTTTTATTCTCGCCGTCAGTTTGCTTTGACACTAACTTGCTGACGTATAAATGTGGGAATCGAGACGATGCAGTCAGCTGTACCGAACGTCAAATACTTAAAGACAAGACTCAAGGGCTCTCACGTGGGACAAGTTCTCCTCCAGCTCCTCCACCCGCTCCAAAGCAGCGTTTTTGGTCTCAGCATCCTCCAGCAGGGCACCCACGTCAAACACATTATCCAAGTAGGCCTGGATCTGGACCTGGAGCTTATCACTCTCAGTGTGCTTAAGTTTCTGTAAAATATACACAAAACGTGAGTGAAGGTGAGGATCCCCCCCTTTTTCTTTTTTTTGGCTCACTTCCTAAAGCCGGCACTAATCTCACCTCTCTACAGAGGGTCAAGAGACGAGGCTCTATGAAAATAAATTAATTTGAAGTAGTGGAAAAGCCATTATTGACAGCTTTTCTGGGGTTTTCGCCTCTCGAGGTGCAGTATTGACAGCCTACGGTGTGGATTTATGTCTGTTTACGGTTTACTCACGTCCAAGTAGTCGTCCAAACACAGCTTGGTGAAGTCGTACTGTAGGTGAACTCTGAAGTTCATGTCCTCCACTGAGTGCACAACTATGTTGATGAACTGCATGCATGCAACCTGGAGGGGAAAGAAAACAAGAAAAAAACAGAATGCAGTCAGTAGAACAGGACAAACAACATTCTGAATATCTTTAATATCCTTTCTTTCTAGAAAATGTTAATCTTCTTGACTAAAATAATCATTTTGATTTATTTTATCTATATAGTTTGCCTGCTTTTTATGTACAGTATTATTGTTATTTTTCCAGTTTAGGGTAACACAAGGACACGTGTGGTTCTGGTCAAAGTATTTGAATATGAACAAGCACCTGCAGCTCATCTGTGTCGAGTTTTGGTTTCATCACGGCTGCTCTCTTTGTCTCACCCTTGAAATACAATTCAATTTGCTTTCCCAAAACTGTTCAAAACATCGAGTCATATTAAGGGAATACATTTAGTTTGTCCCTCTGGACCTCAGAAAGCTTCCCAAACCACTTCCTGTCTGATCTGATGAGGGGGGGGCAAACTTACAGAGCAATCAATAGTCATTAGGAGTTTGTACGCACCATGAAGTCAATGTTGTTGTCCTCGTTTTTGAAGTACTCCATCAGCTTCTCAAACCGCTGCGACTCCATGCAAACCTGAACACAGCACACGTTTACTGCAGAAAAGAACTGATGCATAAAAAATGGTCAAACCAAACGACTTTTAAGTTGGTGAAAACCACAACTGCAAAAGTGACTCTTAATTTTAGCTTTAATTTGGTGTGACCTATCACAAGCATCTGGTGGAATTAAGATAGCAGATAAAAACATCACAGCTTGCTCTGATCCTAAAAAAGCAGCATTTTTCAGAGAGATTATAGCTGTAATGAATTATTCACACATTCCTGCTTTCATCTTATTTACAGCTGATACCACATCTGTGTTCAGCATACAAAATATGATGTATTTTTTTATTATTTCCTTTGACAGAAATGCCTATCTGAAGCTAAAAGAGACTGGATAAAGATGCTCTGCGGTTCAAACAGGTCACTGAGAGGGCACCGAGGCAGAGAGAGCATATTAAGACTTTAAGAAGAAAACTAAGTGTTAACCCGAAAACCTCCAGCCCCTGCCTGCAGCTTCATTAAGCAACAAATACCTCAGCAAAGTATATCTAATAGCATTATAAATAAATAATAATAATAAAAAAAAGATCTGCCTCCACTGCGCTATACGAAAAGACCCGACATGCCTCCTGCAGTTTATAGTATCAGGAACATTTCTCTGCCTCCACCTCATTAGATTAGCTCTGCTCTGGCTAATTCTCCCCACTAATGCCACCGTCGCTGAGAGCAACATTTAATATTTCATTCGGGGGTGTAAATATTACATAAACTGCAGTCGCCTTATGTTTTTAGGATGCAAAATGAGGCTGCATTTTTAGCTCCCACTCTACCGTGCAGGAGCCAGAATACCTCATCCAGACAGGCGAGGGTCAACAGAGGACATCTCAACATCAGCCTCCTTGCTTTTGTCAGCTTTGATGAGCCCGACAAATCTTAGCGCGCACAAAACTGGTTTTCCTGACGGCTGCGCGGGTCGCCCCACGTTGCACCTCTGAACCGGTGCCTCTGATCCGTCGACAAAAGGATGCAATCCCTTTGAAGCGGCGAGGAATCTGCTGGAGAAGCATTTCTCAAGGGTTGAGTCATTGTCGGGAACTGCACGGTTTGGAATGTAAAGACGAACTGGTCTACACCAACACCCCAACCGGTTCACCTTTCCACACAGGTCATACCTCCTTAAAGTTGTCGAACGCGGAGAGAATAATTTCGTGGCCTCCTCTGACGAGACAAACTGCCGCCAGGAGCTCCAAAACCAGAGCTTTCGTTCTGTAAACCACAAAGTAAAAGCGGTGAGGAAATGACAAGAGGAAACTTATACTTACACAGAGCTAAGAAAGACGTAGGAAATGTAATAGAACATCACGTCATAACTAAAAATAAAATAAAATACTGGAGATGTAATTATGGATGGTTTAATACAAGAACATGGATGGTTCAGACCTTTTGATGCAAGGGTTCTGTAGAACTGCTGTGTACAATTATCTTACCTGCTGTAGGTAGATCTTCGAACAACTTTATTTTGGGGAAATAATAGTTTTTAGTTCAGACTGTCGAGCTAACGACTAGTCGTAGCTGCTCCAAGACCGAAGCAGATAAATAATATAATATTCTTTTTTTTTTACATTTTTGGGCTCTAGTGGCCTTTATTGTAGAGAATGAGGGTGAAACGGGGTAGAGAGAGGGGAGAGACACTGCAGAGAAATAGCTCGTCGGGTCTGGGACGTGAACCCGCGACGCCTGCAGAGAGGCCCAGCCTCAGAACATGTGCTGCGCGCTTATCCCCCACACCAAAGCGGCGGCACATAATAATATAATATTCTTATCAAAAGTTCCCCAGATGAACCAGATGGGCTAAAGTTAGCTGCTGCTGTTGCTATTTGAACTTTTAAAACACTGATATCTACAGTAGGTAAATATATGATTCTAGTAAAAGTGACCACAGTGTAAAGATTTGTAAAAAATAATGTTTACATGAACCACTGTGAAATGTTTGTAGACATTTTAAAACAGCAGCAATCTACTTTATGCTTGTTGCCACTTGGACTAGCCATTAGCTCGTCAGGCCAGCCAAAACTAATCAATAGTTCTCCAAACCATTCAGACATCTACAACAGGTAAGATATTAATTGTGCACAATCTTTCCACAGAACCCCCCTTTAAAATATCCAATGTAAATACTTTGTACAACAAAATAATCAAATCTTCAAGTATTCACATTAGGACACTAAAACCAGCTCATCCTTTGCAGTGTGTGCGTGTATTTTCACTTCAGTGACTCGACATGTCTCTGCCAGGATGAAACTAGATGTGACAGGTGATGTGAAGTGCTCTCACATTCACTTTCCAGCACATCCCTCAACCTTTAGGCTTAGACTGAAAACACAAGCATTTGCACAAAAACACAGACCCAGAGCGGACTCTCCGGCCTCGGTCTCAGTGTAGTGGAGCGAGCCGGCGAGGCTTTTGCCCGTCTGTCTGTCTGACTGACTGTGTCTCAGAGCATCAAAAACCCTCGCTCTGCTTCTGACTGCAGGGACACTGAGACTAATGTTTCTTTATGGATATCAGTCCAAACTACCAAGTTTTGTTAGCTGCTGGTTCCAACTTACCTCGGGTTTTTATTGTTGAGACTTAGTGCAATTTCATTCACAGCATGCGGGTGTGACATGACCATGTTGAAGCCATACTGGGAGAGAACACATAAATAAAAAAGGGAGACGGACAGTTAAGCTAATTAACAGAAAAGATGAATCTTTGACTTCTTCCAGCTGATAAATAAACCATGGAGAACCAGCAGTGGAGAAAATTGAATTTGGCTTCAGATAGATGGTTGTGCTTTATTCCCAAAAGGTCATGCTGTCACTGTGGCTCCCCCACTGTGGACTACAGAGGGCTCACCTGGTAGTTCATGATGGCGCGTAGGCACATGATGCAGACATGAACGTCATCTTTCTTGTAGACCAGTCTGGAGTTTTTCAGAGTTCTCCGGCTTGGCAGTGTGTTGGAGCTGTAAAAGTAATCAAGATAAGTGAGAAATCCATCCGTCCATCCATTTTCTCTACCCACTTCTCCTTTCCAGATCGTGGGGTGCTGGTGCTCATGTCCAGCAGTCACTGTGTGTGAGGCAGGGTACACCCAGGACAGGTCGCAAGTCCATCAGAGGGACACATTGAGACATGAAAGAAACAAATGCTCACATCGTTGTTCACAGCTAGGGGCAATTTAGAGTTACCAATGGACCTAACGTGCATGTTTTTGTGGGGAGAAATCAAAAATACTCAGAGAAAACATCTGCGCAGAAAGGCTGCAGGACAGGAGGCAACCCTGCGACCTTCATGCTGAGAGGCTCTAACAACTGGGTGAAAAAACGAAAAGTCAGATAAAAGTAAAATATTAGTGAGTACAAATGTGCAGAAAGCCTGGATAAATGAGAAAACAGATGCTATTTGTATATAAGTCAGGAACATGTTGTCTTCTTCATAAAGTAAAGTTGATAAAAACACTACAGCACAGTGGTTGTGCGGGATATTATAAATTAAAAATAATTAAAAAGAAGACCTCTGGAGCAACAGTTACTAATCCAGTCAGAGCAAAACTGTTTATATTCACATTATCATCACAAGGTTCAATTACGAGTCCGAGTTCTGTGGAAAAAGGTTTCTTCAGGCGACTGTTAGACATGTTTGTTTCTGTCAGCTTCCCTGCCTGTAGGCGTGACCTCTGCCTGAGTCATAACAGCGTCTGGGTGTGTGCGTGTGTTTGTCTTTAAGAAAAAAAAAGGCTAATGCAGGATAAAGATGGTTGAGGAGTCATATTTAAGGTCTTATCAACAAAAAAGTTTGTTTTTTTGTGTTTAAGTAAGAGTATATGTGTGTGGGGGGGTATACAGAAAAGTGTTTTCTGCACATAAAATAAGCAGCTTTAAGCGCAGGGGATTCATAAGACTCTTTTCGTGACAGAACTGAACTGACTCGGTGCACAGAGAGAGAAAAATAACCTCGAAGCCCTTCTTTCCAGGGCTTCTCTTCCAATTAACAACCAAACTGAGGTGCAGCACGTTGAAAAGGAACGACCACTGTTTCTTAATATAACAAAGAAATGGTGACGTATAAAGGATAAAGCTGCGACTTGCTTTAACATGCTGAAACGTCTTAACTACACTTTAGTCTCTGTTTTATTAGAAGGAAATTTAAAAAGGTTTTGTGCAACAGAGTAAAGAGTTTGAAAACATCTGGAATTAATGTTTGAATAAAAGTACAAGACATCAAAAACTGTCACTTTTCACAAATCAGGACTACAACAAGCAAAACGTGATTTAAACTGCACCACAGATTAACAACAAATACTAGAACTACAACTACCAGTATACAAGTGCAGGACTACCACATCTACACGTGACAATATGACTCCTAACTCTTTGGACATACCGTCTCATTTGAGAACATTTTGGACAGGTCAGTGAGCTTGATGTCCTAGAAGATGGCAGTTTGAAGATGACACAGAGACAAAACTTAGTTTGACTTCAACAAACTGCTACTTACTGAGTTTTCTACGGTCAAAGGGCACTTCAAAAAGCACAAGGGCAAACAGATTCTGTATATCAGGAATAGAGAGTACCGGTAATAAAACCTGAAGGTAATACATTTTTTAGAGAAAATTGGCTCAATTAGCATAAAAAATATCCAAAACACAGAAAATCTGCTTGTTCTATCTGTACTAGTTTTTTATGCCGGCTGTGAAGAATCTAGGCGAGATTCTGCACAGAATGGCATTTAGGGAACCTCACAAGCAGCAGACAGAAACAGAGGCACGAGCAAAGAGTACAGAAACAAAATGCTCTAAAGGAAGGCCTGGAGTCAACGCGGGGGGTGTGGGGGTGGTAGACTGGCAGTACAAATAATTCACATCGCAGACACAGACAGCAGCCCAAATAAACTGGGCAGCTCTAGCAGGGAGACATAAAGTACAATGAGGCGGAAGGGCTGTGTATGGGAATGCATGTGTGAGGGCCGGTCCTCGGCTTTATGTGTGCGTCTTAAGAGGGATGCTGGGACACGACTGCGAAGCAGCCGAGCGAAGCAGCCGAGCGAAGCTGCGACCTGCCTGCTGTCGAGGAGCGGCAGACAAAGGAGCAGATGACTACGGATGAAGATGAGGACAAAACAGAAGACAGTCAACCTTACTATACGTTTCTGAGAGCAACAACAGAAGAACACCAGCACAGTCAATACCAAGCAACGCTCCTTAAATGAAGCACAAGCTAATACAGTAGTCCCTCGTTTACCGCGGGGGATCCGTACCCTGAAGACCCGCGATAAGTGAAAAACCACAAAGTACTTTGTAGGAATAGTAGTACAAATAGTAAGTTGTACTTTATTTTAATATAAACAGTATATATGTATAAAGGCATTTTAAACCCTTCCCACACTCTTACAATATTCTAAACAATGTTTCTAAACTCTAACGCTCTAAAAGAGCACAGAATGTCATGATTTCAGCTCTCTGTCTCTGCTGTTCTCAGCCATCTGCAAGCTCTCCTGGCCACGCCCACTTCTCTGCTCTGCACGGAGATCGGCTGATCAGCTGCAGCAGGAAGTTTATCCTGCAGTGGGCTGCACAAAGGTGCAGGAGGTGCTAAAGCATTTAAAATAATTCATCCAGCCATTATTTTTTACCCGCTTCTTCCATTTTGGGTCACGGGGGTCACCGGTACCAATGTCCAGCAATCAGTGTGCGATGGGCGGGGTACACCCTGGCCAGGTCTCAAGTCCATCACAGGGACACAAGCCGTTTTCGCACTGCACAGCCCTCCCCGGCCCAGCTCGTCCCGGGTTGTCCCTGAGCCCAGCCTGGCCCGCCCCCGCTCATTTCGCATTGTGCGGAGAGCCGCCTTGAAGTGGGTGGGGAGTTCTCTTGAAGTGGGTGGAGAGTTCTCTTGAAGAAATAGGCTGATTTGTAATCAGTTATTAACAAAAATTAAACTCAGAAACACTAATATATATATTCAGCTAACAATTTTTTAGGCGTTTCTGTAGTTAAATTTTTATGAAATTCAGCTCGCGCTGAGGTTGTTGTTAGAACGAGTTGAAGACTCAACACGCAGCAGTCCCGCCCCTGCTGCAAACAACAAATCAAATGATGAACAGTACATGATGTCAAACTAGGCCCGGGAGCTCGGCCCGCTTAGAACCTCCATCGGGCGGGTTCTAAAACTCGGGCTGACGCCGGCCCAAAAGGCAAATGCCAACAAGACGAACCCGGGTTAGAAGCCGGGTCGGGCCGGGGAGGGCTGTGCAGTGCGAAAACGGCTATAGAGACAAATGAGACAATCATTCACTCTCTCACTCACACCTAGGGACAATTTAGAATTACCAATCAACCTAACATGCATGTTTTTGGTCTGTGGGAGGAAACCGGAGTACCTGGAGAAAACTCACGCATGCATGGAGAGAACAAGCAAACTCCACCCAGAAAGGCCCCTGGACCGGGATTTGAACCGGCAACCTTCTCGTTGAGAGGCAGCAGCTCTACCAGTTGCGCCACCGTGCTGCCTAAAATAATTCATTTTAAATAAAAATGTAATGCTGATCGTGCAGCTCATCCATCAATCAGCCAATTGTGTGTCGTGTCCAATCTTATTTTGAAAAACAGCGATAAAGAGTCCGCGACGAACCACGAAGTAACGAGAGACTACTGCACATGTGATTAGAGTTGTCCAGAAATTCTGAGTTTAAACGTTAATAAAAATGAACTACCTGTATTTATACAAAATCTGTGTCCTATGAAAGCTGGTCAGTCGTGTGTCACGATCATGAGCTTTTGACCCGCTCAAAAAAGATCCAGACACAAAGGTTTTCCACTCTGAACGTGTCTTGAGCCATTTAAAGTCTTACAGATCTCATGACTGCACAAAGAGGCAGCTGAGGCATCATATGAAACGTGTGACTTCTTAAAATAGTCACACAGCTTCAGAGAAACACGGAGAGAAGAAAGATGGTTATTGAATAAAAGCTGCAAACAAAAGAAACTGATTCAATAGTTAACGTTTTCACCAGATGAGAGCGAGGACGTTAGTGAGGGACTTTACCGTATCGTGGAATGTCGCCCAGCTCGAGTGATGCCGTTGCCTGTGATGTTAGACGGCAGGGTGCCTCCTTTGTGCAGATCTTCTATCGAGCGATTCCAGGACTTAGACTTTTCCAACTCTGTGCTGTTCTCCACACAGTCGCCATCATACCTGCAGCACCAAGGAAACATAAAATAAGTAATCAACCTTACTCTGACATGTAGCCTTACAGTTTGCAAGTCTTTCAGCAAAGACCAACAATTGCACTTTCTATCAGTTGTTCCATTCCTTTCAGCAAGTGAGTGGAAAATAAAACTACCGTAATAAATTTAGTGGCAAAGCAATTAGGGATGCACGATATTATCGGCCTGGTATCGGCCGATATTAACATTAATTTTCAATATCGGACATTGGCCATTCCATTAAAATAACTCGCCGATATAAAAGGCGCTGTTTTTGCTGCAACGGCAGCATTACGTGATGATGTTGCAGCACAACGTGATGACATTGCCGCGGCAACGCAACACGATAACATCACCCGATCTCAAGGCAGAGAGGAAAATTTCAAATTATCGACGGTGTGGACGTTTAATTTTCCGTTGGTGAGTATGTCAGATTTCGAAGACTTGTGGACTCGATGAGCCTCGCTACATCGTCCGCAGTCTGAGATATTTTTCCGACATAACGTTACCTGAGTTACAACAGTCATTTCCGACGACGTTGAGAAGCTAATCGCCGATAGCATGTCTTGTTGGGTGAGTTTTACCACAGACATTTGGACGCCGTGTTAGCCCCGTTAGCATGATTAGCCTTACAGTACAATGGATAGACAAAAACATTGAAGTTAAAAAGGCTGTCCTTCATGCACAAGAGTGCAGAGGATCCCACACTGCAGCTAGGAACCTGGAACAAGCCTCCACAAGTGAGACAGCATTGCAGGTGATTAATGCTAATAAATAACAGTTCAACTTTTTCATTTAATATACAGTAAGTTAAAGTGCTATGCATATCATATGGCTGTTACTGAATATACTGTATGTCACCAGCTCTTACAGCTGTTGCACAATTTTTGTAGCAAATAAGCCTAAATAAGAGGGATATGTTCTGACAAAAGAATGTCTATAAAATATTGGTATCGGTATCGGTTATTGGCCGAATAAGTTTTAACATATCGGATATCGGCCAAAAATCCAATATCGTGCATCTCTAAAAGCAACAGCAAAATTACTTTTGACCTTTCACCTCCAAGATACACTGATGCAAACTATAACATCCTCCCTGAGGTAGTTAAATTTGGGATTACCCAAAACAGAAAAGTATTTACCAAATGGTTGTATTAACCTTAATAAAATACTTTTTTTTTTTTCTTTCTTCTTCTTTCGGCTTTTCCCTGCGTTAGGGGTCACCACAGCGATCTAGTCGCACGAAGATTTGGCAGTTGTTTTTACGCCGGATGCCCTTCCTGACACAACCACAGACCACCGAGCAACCACAGCCCTCTGTGTGGAGTAGAGAGCTGATATCTAGGGTTCCCGGGGGAGCAGATGGTGTGGGTTAAGGGCCTTGCTCAAGGGCCCAGAGTGGGGCAGATGAGGGTGGAGACAAGTGTGACCGCTTCACTTATCCCACCCACATCTTTGATGTTGTCGGTACCGGGGCTTGAACCGGCGATATTCCGATCACAAGCGCACCTTCTTAACCTCTGCGCCACCCACTCCACTTAATAAAAGACTTTAGTGCTCACTAATTTTTGTTACGCAAAAAAATCAAATGTCATGTTTTAGAATCTACATTCATATTTCTTCTCTCAGTCTTGGCCCTGCAGATTTCTTAGTAAAAGAAATATGGCAGTTTACATCAAAGTAAGAAATGCGTTGCCATATTTTTCGGACTTTAAGGCGCACAGAATTATGAGGCGCATTAAGCGAAACAAGTTCATTTTGACAGATTTTTGAGCACCATGTATCGCATAAAATCGGTTTGAGTTCAGTAAGCACAACCAGAATTAATTATAAGGTGCAGCGGATTATAAGGCTCACTGTCAATTTTTGAGAAAATTAAAGGATTTTAAGTGTGCCTTATAGTCTGAAAATTACGGTACTTATTTTTTGTTTTCACATATCTGGCAGTCCTGACCAAAATATAAACTTCTGAGCACAAAAAAAGTTGTTCCATTTAACAATATGTTCCTTTAAAAGGAAGAATAACCCATCAGCAGTCAAATACGCTCACCTCTGGTTACAAAAACACAGCATGTCAAAGATTAAATGTCAAACTTGAGGATTTATTGTGCCATTCTGTAACCCAAGAGGTGACGCCACAGTGGCTATGTCCATTAGAACGCAGCGAACAGGAAATAAAGCTAATGTTTTGTTGAACTTGGCTGTTCAGCTTTTAAATTAGCCCTTTTCTTGACTTTTTATGTGCTGCAGCAGTACTGCATAAACACTACTTTATAACTGACTATCCATAATGTGGACAGACTGTAATAACATACGTTGATGCAGAAGGGTGAATTAATTTTTTTTTTTCTGAGACGCTTTGGACCCTGGCGTTAGAATGACTAATAATCACACAGTCTGTTCATGAATAGGAGCATACGGCTGCTATAATTCACAATCTGTCCGCAATGGACCACAAGTGACTCAATGTTTCTGATGGCCGGGCAGCAGCGACCGTGGTGCTGCCTGGCGCTGTGGGGAGATGCGTCAGCCGCTGTGCAGAATAGTGCCGTTGTTTTGGTTAGCAGCTCTGTAAGTAAAGAGGAATGACATAAATGTAGTGACTTACGTGACGGCGTACTGTGCAAAAGAAAGGTATTCCACCAGCACATCCAGACCTTTATTCTCTTCATTTAAAAACTCCCTCACCCACCTGAAAACAAGCAATCAAAAAAGATTTGTTAGCAAATAAACTCGAAACATATTGCTGAATATCAGACACAGATAAAATATCAATCATTCTTTAATAAGATAGTTATAAAGCATATTTTCTGGGATAAACTTAAAATAGAGGTAAGCTGCTATAATTTATCTAACATGTTCCTTTATGTAATGCATAATGTGTAACTAACTACTTATTTTTAATTGTAATATACGTCTTGATTTTGTGGGACTTCATTCATTCATTCAACCTTTATTTAGTCAGGTAAATCTTTTGAACCTCATGGGCTCATTTACGAAAGCGACCTGCTAAAACTAAAGAACAATGAACAGCAGTGGTAGAATTTCCTTAAACAATAAACAAACAAACAATAAACAATAGAAAACAAAAGAGAGAAAAAAACAAAAGAAAGTTTTTTTTTTTTTTTTTAACAAAGTATCAAAAAACTAGCAAAACATTATAAGGTAGACGTATAAAATCAAAGACAGGAACAAATCTGCATTGGTTTTTGCCAGGATTCCAACAGATTCTGAAAACCATTTAGAGAAGTCAAGGTCGAGAGCTTCAGATCTTTTTGTAAGATATTCCATGAAGCAGGAGCGGAGTAGGAGAAGGCCCTTTTTCCAAGTTCAGTCCTCACTGACGGAACACTGCAGGTAATCATGTCCTGAGAGCGCACACTGTAGCTGCACTCACGCAAAGACATGTAGGAGGAGATGTATGAGGGCAGCAGACCAAGAAGTGATTTAAAGATGAAAATGTACCAGTGGAAGAGTCTGCGTGAGGTTAATGATGTCCAGTTAACCAGTGAATACAGGGTGCAGTGGTGGGTACGATAATCACAACCAGTTATGAATCTTAGTGGACCATGATACTACATGATACATGATACAACTACTACCTCATACATATACTGTGTACATTGAATTCTCATACGCTGCTTTGCCACTTTGCAAATGTCAATGCTAGAAACCTTTAGTTTATTTTAGTTATACTTTTTATACTCTTTTTTTTTGTGCTAGTATGCAAAAACTCAGGACAGTATTATGTTCATTAAATGTTTAATGTTTTAGTTTTAGAGTTGGTGTGGATTTTCATGCTCTTGCACCGCTATGAAAAAAAAAAAAAAAAACTCAGGACAATGTTAGTTTTACTATTTTATGCTTATGTCTATTATTATATGTTTCAGTGTTTCAATGTTTAGATGTTTACTGTTGCACCGAGGGACTGAGAGAAACGCAATTTCGGTCCTGTGTATGTCCTGTACAGTACATATTGCAGATCTGACAATAAAGTTGACTTTGACTTTGATAGACAACATCCAACATCCGCAGGGTGCTTGTAGGAGCATTCATGTAGAGAATGTCACCGTAATCAATGGAGGGAAGGAAAGTCACAGATACAAGGCGTTTCCTAACATTCAGTGTTAGACATGATCTGTTTCTGAAAAAGAAACCCAGTTTAACTTTCAGTTTCTTCACTAGGTTTTCCACGTGGAGTTTAAAAGAGAGATGTGAATCGATCAGGATACCCAGATATTTATAGGAATCAACAAACTCAATAGGGACACCATTTGAAGATAAAATCAGAGGAGGATCTGCTGGAACCGCCTTCCTATTTGAAAAAAACATCCCTTTTGTTTTATCAGCATTTAGGACAAGTTTGAGACGGAACAAATCTGACTGGATGATGTCAAAAGCGGATTGCAGTAACTGGAAAGCCTTAGCAACTGTTTTAGCTCGGCAGTAAACAACTGTATCATCAGCATAGAAATGTAAGGATGCATCAGGGATGCAGTGACCTACATTAGCTATGTAGATTGTAAAGAGAGTGGGTCCTAAAACTGAGCCTTGTGGTACACCATTTTTAACTGTTAAATAGCTGGAAGAAGTACCGTTATGTTGAACACATTGCCTCCGATTGGAGGCAATGTGTTCTAGATAGATATTTTAACAACCTCAGTTCGAACAAAAGTTTTATTCTGATTGGATTGAAGAGCTAACGAGAGAGACTGAAGTGGATTTCTGAAGCTGTAAAACATCTCCACTCTCCAGACTTTCATGTACCATATTTTTTGCCCTATAAGCCGCATTTTTTGCATAATTTGCATGCCATGCAAGTTATACGCCGAAGCGACTTATTTGTGTGTTTTTTCCCCATTTTTATTAACCAATTTTTGACTGAG
>JBBPBX010012317.1:39942-54273 GCA_038048925.1 Garcialebias charrua | reverse complement strand
AAATTGAATTAATTATTATTATTATTATTATTATGCTGATCTGTTTCATGTTGCTGCTGATCTGTTTCATGTTGCTGTGTCCATTCGTGCCCATCTGCTCATAGAGACTCATGTTCGTGCTGCTGTTTGGAATGTTTTTCTATTACATTAGTGCTTAGTGTATTGTTAGTTTATGTTTTTCTTAGTTCATATCATATCTTAGATGTTACTGTTCTTCTCTTACATTTTATTGTTGGATGTAACTGGGACTCTGTGTACAGTACATAATCTGGTTTCATCACATATGATGTTCCACATGTGGTGCAAATGACTAAAGATTCTCTGACTCTTGAGTCAACCAGAATTGAAAAAGACTTCTGGACAGAAGTCGATACGTTTTCTGCAACAAATAAAGTCCAGTTGATCCAGTATTGAACGCCTTTTTTGATCTCTGACTCTTGAGTGTTTTGTTTTGTTTGTTTATTTTTTGCTACTTTTCCTTTTGATTGCTATTTTGTTTTGCTTTGTAAAAATTTTTTAAATTTGTATGCCTCTTTTGTGACTGTCTATTGTTGTCGTTGTTATCATGCTGTCATAACTCTTTGTTGACCCCTCAGTCGTATCTAACTTCAGGCCTGTCTCCAGACTCCCATTTGTTTCTAAACTTCAGGAAAAAAAATAGTCGAGTCCCAGTTGAAGTGCTTCCTGGAGGATCACGCTATCCTTGAGTTATTCCAATCTGGCTTTAAAGGTATTGTGACATGATTTTAGAACTATGCATAAAGTGGCACAACATATATATGGTGTATCATTCAATGTTAGTTTTTACAAGCAAAATGATAAGTCAATGAAATTTTGTTTCAAAAGTGATTTTGAAATTGGTGCCGTGTTTCGTCACGGGAAATCTGGGTACTTACGCATGCAACGTCGTGACGTAGTGACAAGAAGTTCAGGTTGCTATTAGCATGCAGTGTCATTGTCTTCAAGATCGCCTATTTTCTTTTGTATAACTTGAAAAATGCCGGTACGTTGTGTCGCATTTGGGTGTTCTAACGTCGCCAGCTCTGTAGACGACTACGATCGGGTTCCAGCCCTTCACCCTTGGAACCTTGCTCATCTGATGTCGGACTCCCCCTCGCACCATGCACGGTAAGACTAAAATAAATACGGATGCAGACCTACAACCAGCTGTTTCTTGTTCATCACTCGAACTAACTTCTGCTTCCCAAACTGAAGACAAATCGCTCAAATCTTCACTTAAATTGCTTAAGTAGGGGGCCAAGATGGTGTAGAGGCAGGGGAACCGACTTGGGACCCGAAGGACCCAGGTTCGAACCCCAGTCACGGCATACCTTGTGGTGTCTATGGGCGGCACACCTCACTCCCAAATTGCCCCCCGGGCGCCTTCAATAGCTGCCCACTGCCCCACCTGGTGGTGGTTGGGTTAAATGCAGAGACTAATTTCGTCTTGTATGGAAACATACACAGATGACAAATGTGACATTATTATTATTATTAATTCCTCGGTTTATATATTCTCTGCCATTGTTATTTACAAGGTGCGTTCTTGGCATTGCATCATAAAAATGCGTTGGCGTTTGACTGCGACGCACTTCAGTGTTACGTCAGTAAAACTATTTTATTTAAAAATACTTTTATATATTAATTATTCGAAGCATCTGTGTACAAACAATGAAAGAGTATCTTCTCTTTCTAAAGATGTCTATGTTCCAACATCATGTCACACCACCTTTAAATCTCTCCACAACACTGAAACTGCCCTACTGAAGGTTTTTAATGACATCTTCTTATCCACAGACACTGGTGACTCTGTGCTGCTTGTCCTGTTGGGCCTTACATCCGCTTTCGACACCATCGAACATGAGATCCTCATTGCTAGGTTGGAGCAGTGGGTGGGCACCACAGGGTCAGCCCTCAGTTGGTTCAGATGATCCTACCTCTCTGACAGGTCCTTTTGTGTTTCCATCAAATATTTTAGTTCTGCAGTGGCAGTGCTTAAATGGGGGGTTCCGCAGGGGTCCATCCTGAGTCCTCTCCTATTCTCCTTATACCTGCTGCCACTTGGTGCTATTTTCCAGAAACACAACATACATTCCCACTTCTCCGCCGATGACTGTCAAATTGACTTCCCCCTAAGACACAATGGTACTTGCTCTATTCAACCTCTGCTCGACTGCCTGGCTGACATCAGGGACTGGATGGTTTAAATTTCTTAAGTTTCAATGAAAAGAAGTCTGAAGTCATGTTGTTCCCTCCCAATGACACAATCACAAACCACTGCATCGACCTTTCTGCTCTAGCCCTGTCTGAAAATCAAAAAGTCACAAATCTGGGAGTGATAATGGATCCTTCCATGAAACTCAGCAGTCATGTAAACATGATCATTAAATCCTGTTTTTTCCAGCTGAGGCGACTGTCTAAGCTGAAGCCTATATTATCCAAAAATAACCTGGACAGTAATTCACGCATTTATTAAATCTAGGCTTCCTCCTGGAAGGGCAGCAAGGCTCGCAGTATTGGAGCAGGGTTTAAACTGTTTTACCATGGTGTGGATAGAAAGAGAAATGGAGTAGGGGTGGTCCTGAAGGAGGAGTTGGCAAAGAATGTAGTAGAGGTGAAGAGAGTGTCAGATAGGGTGATGTGTCTAAAGGTAGAAGTAGAAGGTCTGATGCTAAACATAGTAAGTGGTTATGCTCCACAGGTTGGATGTGATGAGGAGGAGAAAGATAAATTTTGGAAAGATTTGGATGAAGTGATAGAGAGTATTCCCAGGGAGGAAAGAGTGGTGATTGGAGCAGACCTGAATGGACATGTTGGTGAAGGAAACAGAGGGGATGAGGAAGTGATGGGTAGGTTTGGTGTCAAGGAAAGAAACCAGGAAGGACAGATGGTGGTGGATTTTGCCAAGAGAATGGAAATGGCTATAGTCAATACCTATTTCCAAAAGAGGGAGGAACATAGAGTGACCTATAAGAGTGGAGGAAGGAGTACGCAGATCGACTACATTCTGTGTAGAAGAGGAAACCTGAAGGAGATTGGAGACTGTAAGGTTGTGGCAGGGGAGAGTGTGGCCAGACAGCATCGGATGGTTGTGTGTAGAATGACTGTTGTTGCGAAGAAGAGAAAAAGAGTAAAATCAGAGAAGAAGACCAAATGGTGGAAGCTAAAGAAGGAAGAATGTTGTGAGAAATTCAGAGACGAGCTGTTAAAGGCTCTGGGTGGTAAGAAAGAGCTTCCAAGTGACTGGGCTACTACAGCAACAGTAATTAGAGAGACAGGTAGGAAGGTACTTGGTGTGTCATCTGGACAGAGAATGGATGATAAGGAAACCTGGTGGTGGAATAGTGAAGTGCAGGACGCCATTCAAAGAAAGAGATTAGCCAAGAAGAAATATGACAGTGAGAGGACTGAAGAGAGGAGACAGGAATATAAGGAGATGGGACATAGAGCAAAGAGGGAAGTAGCTAAGGCAAAGCAGAGGGCGTACAATGAGTTATATGGGAGACTGGACACTAAAGAGGGCGAGAAGGACTTGTACCGATTGGCAAGACAGAGGGATCAGGCTGGAAAGGATGTGCAGCAGGTTAGGCTTATTAAAGATGGGAATGGGAATGTTCTAACAAGTGAGGAGTGTGTGATGGGAAGATGGAAGGATTACTTTGAGGAGCTAATGAATGAAGAGAATGAAAGAGAAAGAAGAGTGGAGGTAATAGAAACTGTGGACCAGGAAGTGGGAAAGATTAGTGAGGGTGAAGTCCGGAAAGCTCTGAAAAGAATGAAGAAGGGGAAGGCAGTAGGACCTGATGACATACCAGTGGAGGTTTGGAAATGTCTCGGAGAGATGGCAGTGAGGTTTTTGACTCAAATATTTAATGGAATATTTGAGGGTGAGAAAATGCCTGAGGAATGGAGAAGAAGTGTGCTGGTTCCCATTTTTAAGAACAAGGGTGATGTACAGAGTTGTAGCAACTACAGGGGAATTAAGTTGATGAGCCACACAATGAAGATCTGGGAGAGAGTTGTGGAAGCAAGACTTAGACAAGATGTAACTATCTGTGAGCAGCAGTATGGTTTCATGCCAAGAAAGAGCACCACAGATGCCATCTTTGCTTTGAGGATGTTGATAGAGAAGTACAGAGAGGGTCAGAAAGAACTCCATTGTGTGTTTGTGGATTTAGAAAAAGCATATGACAGGGTACCAAGAGAAGAGGTGTGGTATTGCATGAGGAAATCTGGAGTGGCAGAAAAGTATGTTAGACTGGTACAGGACATGTATGAGGACAGCAGGACAGTGGTGAGATGTGCTGTGGGTGTGACAGATACCTTCAAGGTGGAGGTGGGATTGCATCAAGGATCGGCTCTGAGCCCCTTCTTGTTTGCTCTGGTGATGGACCGACTAACAGATGAGGTCAGGCAGGAATCCCCATGGACTATGATGTTTGCAGATGACATTGTGATCTGTGGTGAGAACAGGGAACAAGTGGAAGAGAACTTGGAGAGGTGGAGGTATGCTCTTGAAAGAAGAGGAATGAAAGTCAGTCGTAGTAAGACAGAGTACATGTGTGTGAATGAGAGGGAGGCCAGTGGAACAGTGAGGCTACAAGGAGCAGAGGTCACAAAGGTGCAGGACTTCAAGTACTTGGGGTCCACTGTACAGGAAAATGGGGAATGTGGTAAAGAGGTGAAGAAGAGAGTCCAGGCAGGATGGAGCGGATGGAGAAAAGTTTCAGGAGTGATTTGTGACAAAAAGGTGTCAGCAAAGGTCAAAGGAAAAGTTTACAAGACAGTGGTGAGACCAGCTATGTTGTATGGTCTGGAGACAGAGACATGGACAAAAAGACAGGAGAAAGAACTGGAAGTGGCAGAAATGAAGATGCTGAGGTTCTCCTTAGGAGTGACAAGGATGGATAAGATCAGGAATGAGATCATCAGAGGTACAGCACATGTTGAACAACTGGGAGATAAAGTTAGGGAGGCCAGACTGAGATGGTTTGGACATGTCCAGAGGAGGGACAGTGGGTATATTGGTAGAAGGATGTTAGAAATGCAGCTGCCAGGAAAAAGACAAAGAGGGAGACCAAAGAGGAGATATATGGATGCAGTTAGAGAGGACATGGAGGTAGTTGGAGTGAGGACAGAGGATGCAGAGGACAGAGTGAGGTGGAGGAGGATGACTCGCTGTGGCGACCCCTGAAAAGGGAAAAGCCGAAAGAAGAAGAAGAAGATTAAATCTAGGCTTGATTACTGCAATTCACTCCTGTTTGGTATCAGTCAGACCACCATTGCACGATTACAACTGGTCCAGAACGCAGCAGCCCGATTTTTAACCAGTACAGGCAAAAGAGCACATTACACCAGTCTTGGCCTCCCTGCACTGGCTACCGGTTCATCTTCGAATCCAGTTCAAAATTCTCCTGTATGTCTACAAATCGCTGAACAGTCTCGCCCCCGCCTATCTCTCTGATTTGCTACAGCCGTATGTCCCACCACGTTCTCTGAGGTCAGCGGACCAGTTACTTCTAACAGTTCCAGGAACTCGTCTTAAACACAGAGGTGACAGGGCCTTCTCTGTAGCAGGACCAAGACTCTGGAATGAGTTACCTCTGCTTGTCAAACAGGCCCCTCCCTCTGTTTTCAAATCCCGTTTAAAGACCCACTACTATTCTGTTGCTTTCAACACCAGCTGATCTGTGTTTGAACCTGTTTGCTTCCCGCAGGTTGGTCGTTATATTTATTATCTGCAACATTTTACGTCTATACATGTATTCTGTTTTTACTTCATTTTGTATGTTGCCTATGTGTTGCCTGTTTTTTTCTTCTTTTCTGGTTGGTTGGCCTTGTTGCTGTTTTAAGTGCTCTATAAATAAAAAGGTATGGTATCACTCTTTGTTAAGAAATCAGGTCTCTCTTGTAAATGAGTCCCTGAGGCTCAATGGGATTAACCTGTCTAAATAAAGGTTGAATGAATGTTACTATCATGATTTTATTGGTTGCTAATCTAAGGTTTGTTAAGTCCAGGTAATAAAACTCAGCTACTGTATATTCGATCTGTGTCAGTATTTTTAATCATTATCAGTGTTGTTATAAACCGAGCGTTAATTGTGCACGTGTAGTTTAGTTGTGTAGTGTAGCTTATTGTACTTATAAAATGTCCTTGCGTGTCTTTATCTTGTGTTGTTTTGCTAGGACAAGTCTCAGTCACTAATTTTCAACTAAATCTAGAGATTTAAATAGTTCAATTTTGGTTTGGTCTGGCTCTTTGTTGATTCCCAAGATATTTTCCTTCCTGCAGCCCAACAAAATCTGGTGTAAAAGCAACAGATGAATCACTGTAGTTTATAGAAACCATGAGTGCTGTGAGTGACTGTCAACAGGCAGAAAGTTCTGCAAACAAGAGTTTTAAAGAATATCAGTGAGATAAAGACAAGTTTTAAGGCCCTGTGCTTCCTACTAATCTGCATGCATTGTATGCAAATCCCAATTAATCCAAAGAGGTAAACATTATTCTAAAGCACCAATTCTATAATTCACTTGTTTATTCTTGAGATGCAATGTTTTAACATTATTATCATCCAGTGAAATGTGTTTCAAGACCAAGCTTCAGTCAGCCAGGGTCAGAGCGCCAAGGTCCCCGTCTTCGGCTTCCACCCATGGCGCCATGAACCCAACATATATGGCCCCTCCTGCAGGAGGTGCGCCCACAGGAAGGCAAACTCATGTGACTCATTCAGACTGAGCCCAACTGGGTCCCACGGGTGGTGGCCCAGTCACCAGGTGCTAACTGACAAGTCCTTCATCTGTTTCTGGTGGGACTCCAGAAACCCACATTTGGTGAGGGACATTGAACTCCTTGTTGTCTTCTGTTCATACGAGCATTTGGAATTGCTCTTTGTGTGGTCCATCATCTATTATCATCTGCCTTGGGAGACCCTACCAGGGACAATTGCCCTTAAACAGCATAGCGCTGTCAAGCACACAAACTGAGAACTAGAGAGATTTGGAGTAGAGACCCTGCTCCGCCACAAAAAGAGGAGCCAAGTGAGGTGATTCAGACTTTTGTTAAGGATACCGGTATCCGAGCATGTCCCACTGAAAGGAGAGTCTAGGGAAGACTCAGGACACACTGAGACTGTCTTTTGGTTGGCCTAGGAACACATTGGGTCCTCCAAGCAGAGCTAGAAGGGGTGGCTGTGGAAAGAGATGTCTGGACCTCCCTGCTCAAGATGCTGCTCCTAAGACCCGCCTCCAGAACAAGCAGAAGATGATGGATGGAGCAAGTGCAGAATCTCAGATATGTTTAGGTGGAAAAATAAGCAGAAGATAATGAATTGCAAGGCATCTCAGCAGAATGCAAATGGTCAATGTCCATATAGAAGAGCTTTTAAAATAGAAACAATGAAACAAAAATGCTATTGTACAATGTATTAAATAAACAACCTGAATGGTACCTGGATAATGTTCCACCAGTCGAACATAATGATGAAAGCATCATTTGAATGTTTCTCTGCAACAGGAAGTGAATCAGAATAAATATCTAAATATTGTGCAATTCTAACAGAGAAATGTTCCCTGAGTGCTCAGGATTTTAGACAGGGACAATGTTTATGTCTGAACAAAGTCATGTTTTAATTACCAGAAAGATCCAGCAGTGGTTAAAAAAAAAAACTAGATGAACTCAGCCAGCATCTGGACCTGAACCCGGAGGAGGATCAGCAGAACCCTTCAAGTGACAAGAAGAAACATCCAGAAACTGTTCCAAAACTTACGAGTCTGACTGCATACATAAAATACATCAGTGTTATACTGTTGCATAAAGTTTTGTAAACCAGTTTTTGCATCAAAATTGAGAGAATAAAACATGCATGTTGAGCAGCCTTCAGGTTCAGGCCCTTTGTCAAAAGAGATCAGTGATCTCAATGGGATTTGCCTGTCAAATAAATGTTAATACACTGGTGTAGATTGTTCTGAATGTTAAATGTTAATACAGTATATGAGACATCAAAGTTCATACTCAGTCATAGGTGCAAAATCCAATAATGGTCAGTCAGGTCACCTGGACAGTTAATTTTTTTGTAGAAAGACGTTTCGCCCTCTATCCAAAACCATCTTATCACCAGCAAACTGGTTGGTCCACTAAAGGAGGGTACTGCTTAGCGGGGAAGACAATTTACTTGGGACACCTCAGACTGATGAAGCCCTCCGGACAGAGGGCGAAACGTCTTTCCACCAAAAAAAAAAAAAACTGTCCAGATGACCTGACTGGCCATTATTGGATTAATATATTAGGTGTAAACATGAAAAGGAAATTCCTTGAAACTATTTAAGATAAGTCTGAGTGAAATCATGAGGTCTAAAAAAAAAAATCTTGTTTGAATAACAAATGACATGGAGCCTCTTGGGATTTGGATTTAGCAGATTTTCACATTGCCTTATTTGTAGATTAACTCTCAGTGAAATTTATGAAAACCAGTAATCAAACCAGAGCACAGTGACAAAACAAACTTTAAACTGAACTAGATGCATTTTAGCCTCTGGGGGGAAAAATCACTGTGTTTCTGTCTAAAGCAAGTTTTGGAAAAAAAACTACCATATCTTATTTTTCCAGGCATTAATATGTTATACATATTACAATGAACATTGTTGGAATGGATCAGCGTTTAAACAGGATGGACATCTGTTTAAAACAAAAGAAAAGTGTTTTTTTAGTGTTTTTTGGCAGTAAAGCACTGTGGAAAAATCTGACACACAACTGGACCCAAGCTTCTGCAACAAACACCACTGAGTGCAACCCACAAGTGGATATTTAATGTAATATTCAAGTGCGATGAGGAACCAGTCCTGTAAACCTTCATGTTCTGACCTTTGAACAGTAAAATAAGGAAATATTTTTCCGTTTGTTTTTTTCCTGTTTGGTTTTCGCAGCCTGTGAACGTTCCTCAGCTTATGGGAATGTTCATTCCATCACTAAAAAGGAATCTGCAGTGATGTTGCGATCAAGACCCCTGGAAAACAGAAATGAAAGCCTGGAATATTTATCATCTGTGAGACGTTGTGGAAGCAAACAGAGACAAACTGTTCCGGGAAAAGCTCCTCGTGTTTGTTTTATACTTGGACAGTTCACCGCGGGTGTTAACAGAATTAAAAAGCAACAAGGGATCAAATGTATATGCAAATAGGATGTTTTTATTTTCAGGGGAAGCAAACATCTTAATGGACAATTTACTCAATTACAAGCTGTAATGGTTATTACAGCCTAATTTGTTTCTTTAATCTATTTACGGTAGATGGCATCGTTGGAAAAGGAATACCATCCATTCATTATCTTTAAGCAGCTTCTTCATTTTTGGGTCGTGGGGGTCACTGGTGCCCATGTCCAGCCATCACTGTTTGAGAGGCAGGGGACACCCTGGACAGGCCTCCAGTCCATCACAGGGACACAGAGGCAAACAACACAAACAATTACTCTTTCTCACACACTCACACCTAGAACAATTTAAAGTGATCAATTAGCCTAACATGCATGTTTTTGGTCTGTGGGAGGAAACCAGAGTACCTGGAGAAAACCCACGCATGCACGGAGAGAACATACAAACTCCACTCAGAAAGGCCCCTGGACTGGGGTTTGAACCCGCAACCTTCTCGCTGAGAGGCAGCAGCTCTACCAGTTGCAGCACCGTGCTGCTGGAAAAGGAACACTGTAAATAAAATACATTTTCTTCACACAAGCAGAAATATTTGCATTTGCAAATCATAAGAAAGTTTAGTCATTTATTAAATTGCTTTGATTTAAGTATTATTTGCATGTAATTTAACTTGTATTGGTTTTTTTGTACAGCACTTGAATTAATAACAGAATATGTGCATTTCTTTCAACTATATATTTGTTTTTGTTGTATTTAAATAAAGAAGTAATGAAGTTCCCCAGTTATTCACTTGGATGCACTATAGTTGCCTCTAATGCTGGGAAAGCTTCCAAATAAAATGAAGAACTGATTTGCAGCCCAAGACAAGTGCCTTGTGTGCACAAAACTTATGTCCCGAGTTGATCAGTTTATCATTTTATAATGTTAAAATATAACTTTTGTCATTTTTAGGATTTTCATTAGACTTTAGTCAGTGTTTTTCAGGCCTGAGACTTCTTTTATCACATTAAAAACGTTAAGTCTGGTCCTCTGGACATTAAACAAACAAACAAAAAAAAGTGGAAACGTTTTGTCTTTCATCCAAAAAACTTCTTCAGTCGGACTGAAGAAGTCTTTCTGAATAAGGCTTTTGGATGAAATACTTCTTCATTCAGACTGAAGAAGTCTTTCTGAAGAAGTCTTTTGGATGAAATACTTCTTCATTCAGACTGAAGAAGTCTTTCTGAAGAAGTCTTTTGGATGAAAGACTTCTTCATTCAGACTGAAGAAGTCTTTCTGAAGAAGTCTTTTGGATGAAAGACTTCTTCATTCAGACTGAATAAGTATTTCTGAAGAAGTCTTTTGGATGAAAGACTTCTTCATTCAGACTGAAGAAGTCTTTCTGAAGAAGTCTTTTGGATGAAAGACTTCTTCATTCAGACTGAAGAAGTTTTTCGGATGAAATACTTCTTCAGTCTTTCTGAAGAAATCTTTTGGATGAAAGACTTCTTCATTCAGACTGAAGAAGTCTTTCTGAAGAAGTCTTTTGGATGAAATACTTCTTCATTCAGACTGAAGAAGTCTTTCTGAAGAAGTCTTTTGGATGAAAGACTTCTTCATTCAGACTGAAGAAGTTTTTCAGATGAAATACTTCTTCAGTCTTTCTGAAGAAATCTTTTGGATGAAAGACTTCTTCATTCAGACTGAAGAAGTCTTTCGGATGAAATACTTCTTCAGTCTTTCTGAAGAAGTCTTTTGGATGAAATACTTCTTCATTCAGACTCAAGAAGTCTTTCTGAAGAAGTCTTTTGGATGAAAGACTTCTTCATTCAGACTGAAGAAGTTTTTCAGATGAAATACTTCTTCAGTCTTTCTGAAGAAGTCTTTTGGATGAAATACTTCTTCATTCAGACTCAAGAAGTCTTTCTGAAGAAGTCTTTTGGATGAAAGACTTCTTCATTCAGACTGAAGAAGTTTTTCGGATGAAATACTTCTTCAGTCTTTCTGAAGAAATCTTTTGGATGAAAGACTTCTTCATTCAGACTGAAGAAGTCTTTCGTATGAAATACTTCTTCAGTCTTTCTGAAGAAGTCTTTTGGATGAAATACTTCTTCATTCAGACTGAAGAAGTCTTTCGGATTAAATACTTCTTCAGTCTTTCTGAAGAAGTCTTTTGGATTAAAGACTATGTAAACGTTTCTACTGTTTTTTTTTGTTTGTTTGTTTATTGAATGTCCAGAGGATCAGACTTAACTTTTTTTTTTTAGATTTTTCTACCTGGATTATTGAGCATCAGGGTGTTTCAAGCACTCTTCTGCCAACATCAAGGATGACTCATAATAAAATGATCAAAATGTGCTGTTTCAGTAATTGTTTTGTTTGTGCTTGCTCGAGTTTCTGCATCAGATTTACTTATGCAATGCTCAGAAAAGAAGCCCGTGCGCATTTTTGATCCAGGTCAATAATTCACTTCAATTCAAAAATATGTTATTGATTCCAAAGGGAAATTAAATGTCATTGTGGTTTCATTGAAGAGTTATTATAGATATTACTCCAACATGCAGCCACCTTGAGTAGCACAATTCTAGAATAAAGTAAAATAAAAATAAGATCTAAAAAATAAGACGATATTTGTCCAGTAAATCTGAGAGCATGGACACTTTAATCTGATGTCCAAATTCCTCGTGTAAACCCTTGAAGTATAATCTTAAAAAACACTCTGAGCTGACGAGTGAGTTTTACTGAGCTTAATTTCATTGTTGCATCCCCCAAACACCTCTTGTTTAATTAAACTGTTGGAGCAGAGTTTCTGATTTAACTGTTGGAAACAAACAGGACCATGAATGATCTGGTGAAGGATCTCCAATAACCAAAGCTGCAGGTTGTTTTCTTGGAGCATCAACTAGGATACAGGATTTTGGGTATTAAAACAGTGAGCAGAGACAACACTTTCAATGAAACTTTAGTCAGGAAGGCTAAAAGGAGGAGAGATGATTACAGCCCCCTCTGGTGGCTGAAGTTCATATTTGATGGAGATGATGAGATGTGCACATTTTGAGCTGAACATATGGAGATGATCCAAACATACAGTTTAACAAACTCCTGTTATTTCCTCTCAGATAAACCACAGTCTTTTTGTTTTTCCATTGTTCTGCATCAGGTGTTTGACCATTATTCACCACTGTTTTACCCATTTTAGAAAAACTATCACAAAATAAAATTATTAAACGTAAGTTACTTTGCAAACATCTGTTTAACTGGTGGGCCAGAGATGCAGAAATATCATGGTAACTATAATAAAAATATATTTAATTTTGTATTAGCATAATTATTTTAATTATAATGCTAACTGCAGTGGTATTCCTTAAAACTGAATATATTTATAATAAATTTTTTTTTAGACTTTTTTCAATTCATTGACGACAAAGGAGCTCTCTCACTCATTCCCATCTTCTGACTCTGGTTGAGTCTTCATCTATACGTGATTTATAGTTTCAACAAGCACAAAATCATAAAATTATACATTATTCATTGTTCCTTGTAATTAAATATCTTTTTCATGTTTGTGATGCTTTCATTTAATTCCTTTACAGATGGAAAGTATGTTTATTCCCCCCATTTGACAGAACTCTGCTGCTCGTGCAGACTTTATTTACTTAAGCTTGTGACACAATTTTCCACAGTTATTAATGACTGCTAGATGAATCCACGTGTCAAAAATTGCTCTTTAATTGCTTTTACATTTCTGCATATGAGTAAAATGTTGTTTTTAAACCAAAAAAAGTCAAATAAACATGAATAACAACAAAAAGCTCTAAAATATTAGCTTAATTTACAAACTTTCTTGTTCTTCTCACCAATAAAAATGATCAGTTTTTGTGCCCCGCAGTTCACATGTGCACATGAACCTGCTCATTGGTGAATTCTAGAGATCTTTCCAAAGCAAACTGTCCACTTCTTGTTCATGTTGGGGTCATCATGATGGCATGTGGTGCCAGAACTCGTGACAAAGACACTGGCAGAGCCCAAAGAGCATGATCGTGACGAGGCTGGCTGGCACCAAGCTCACCAGCAGCAGCCCAGCTGTTGTCCTCTGCATGATGAGCAGGTAGACTCCCATTGGCAGCGAGCTGAAGTACAGGAGCCCCAGCACCCACACCAGAGCCCGGGCGGAGGTCTGGCACAGCAGGGCCACACAGTTCCACACTGTCCACCTCTGTGTGATGGATGCCAGAGATTCCAGGCTGGATGAGCTCTGGTTGGATGCATGAACATCGTGGGTGGTCGCTGATGCAGGCGGAGGCTCCAGAATAGTGATGACTACAAAGTTAGGGGAGCTCTGGATGGTGGTGTACGGCGTGGAAGAAGACGTGTAGGACATGGCGGAGGCGTTGCCACCCGTCAGTGAGCTCAGACGTCTGGGGCTGAGGAGCAGCTCGGTTGTTGGGTCCTGATGGAAGTGAAGGTTCCTCTGATTCCTGCTTTGGAGAGCCAGTGTTGCCACCAGATTGCTGTCGTCCGGCAGATTCATCGCAGCCTCTTTCGGGAGTTTGGTGACATATCGACAGAACGGACACACCAAGAGATTGGAAGGCGACTCACGGAGGTCCAGGATCTTGACGAGACACTTCAAGCACAAACGGTGGCAGCACCCGAGCACCTTCGGCCTGCAACTTCCCAGATTGTATGCAGAGTAGCAGATCTTACACTCCATGTCTTCAGAACTCAGTTTATCCAAGTGGACGCAGTCACTCCTAACATCGTCGGGGTGTTGCTGCTCGATCCTCATCTTTTCAAAAACGTCGCTCCTTTGAGATCAGAAGAAAAATCCCAAAATCTCAGGTCGCTGCTCGGCGTGGAGAAGCGTAAAAAGTTTCCCACGGACAGAGGCGGCGACAAGTTTCCACATCACTGATGGCGAAGAGTATATTGTGGTTATCCAACAGGTGTGTGCGTGCGTTTTGTGTAGAGTGAGTTTGGAGTTGATGGAGGAAGCCCCTGGTAGGTTCTGTCCACTGGGGTTCGCCTGTCTCTGAGCAGTTGGGGTGACTGTCGCTTTCATGAGCGAGGAAGAGATAACTGTTAACACAGCAACCAGAGGACAACAAAGCAGAGCCTGTGCAGACCAGAGGTGGAATTTTCCAGTTTCATCTTTTGTTGCTCTGTGAAATTCAGTCCAATTAGTGACTGATGAACACACACACGTCAC
>JBBPBX010012317.1:21249-31975 GCA_038048925.1 Garcialebias charrua | reverse complement strand
CCCAGATCTGAACGACTGTGCAAGTTTTAAAAATGTTTTCCTGTTTGAAATACAAATATTCCCATGTAAACAAAAGAAAACAGTTGTAATAAGTGCTCTATTATTGACCATTTGCATGACAGTGAAATATAATTTACTCTAAATTTAAACTAACTCATTAAATTGACTTTTCAGCAACATTTTTATTTGTTTATATTGACTGATTTTTATTCAAATAATCATTTTTGGCATTATATTAGTATATGACCATGAGAAAACAACTTGATCCAAATTCTTTGCCCTGAAAGGTTTCATAGCTCAAAAATGTACTAACGTAAATATATATATATATTTAATTATTTACAAAAGTCTTGTTTTATAACTTTTTTTAATCTGCACCATAATTGTTTGAGTAAAAACATGAGATACAAACTTTACTGAAAAAGAAATTATTTAGGTAAATTGAGGAAAAATAAACACATTTAAAGTAACATATGGATTGCTTCAGTTGAAATAGTTTTTAGTGCATTTAAACGCAGGAATGAAGCATCAAACCTTCTTAATGAACAACAAACAACTCACATAACATAACTTGAAACACTTTCTTTAAATTTAGTACAAATCATTTGCGTTTTAACATTTTAAAACAACTAATTTGTGAACTAAAACATCATTTTATTATTTGTCATGACAAAGTGCACGAGGCGCTGTGAGAACTTGTTTCATGTCTGCAGGTTTGTTGCTTTCAGCTGTTTTCGAGTCTACAGCCTCGTGGCCATCCTGCTCGCTCTGCTGGTCGTCACAGCGACGGCCAGAGATCTTTATACGACCACGTTTGCAGGTAACATGCAAACACCTTTCAAATATGAAGAGAGTAACAAAATGATCTGTTCTCGCCACGATAATCAAATAAAATGTAAAAAAATGTAAAACCCACCTGCACTAATTAAGTCATCATATTGAAATTTCTTTTGGGTGTTGTAAATCTGATTATTTCCTTGTTAATTATTATTTCTGGCAGTGAACTGATCAACTTGAAATAAACATTTCTTTATCCTGACATTTTATATATATTTATTAAATCAAAATTACAACAACCGTTCAAGTGACAGCATATTCATGAAATTTATTAAACTGCTGCAACTTTTGCTGCAGTTCCTGCACACTAATGCACATTTAAAATTGATTATGGACATTGTATTTAAAAAAAAAAAAAAGAAATCATGAAACATCCTCAGTTGAACATGAATAAACTATTTAATAATTGTTAATCTACAAGTTCTTAAGTGCTTTTTTGTCCTCTTTCTGAAGCTTCTTCAGTCACTTGTTTTATTTGTTGACATCCTGACACTGTGGGAAGAAAGTTTGCTTTTCTATCACATGTGGGTCTTCTTTTGATGGAAATATATACATGAAGGAATTAAATAAAAGCAGTTGCTAAAAGTTAAAAAAAAAGGTTTAAAATGTTAAACCAATTGCCATCTACATTTTCAATAGAGACTTTATGGCGTCATGTTTGTTTGTAGGAAATCATGAAGATATTCAGCAGTATAGCTGGTTTTAAAGGGGACCTCAGATGAGTTTTTTAAATTTTTATGGTATTTCTGTGGGCTATCCAGACCCTATTCCTTCAATTTAATGCACAAAATAATTCTTAGATAATCAATTATACCCTTTTTAATTCTGCCATTTTTAACTTTCGTTTTGAACGACCGGTTTCTGATACTGAGTTCTGAAGTCCACGCCCTTCAAAGATCTGTTTACGCCCTCTGTAACAGCCAGTATCTGTAATGTGTTGTTGTTTTAAAATTAGCTCTTTTTTTATTACTCATTTGACTTACTGTTAGTGCTAGCTTAAGATAACTTACCGAAACCCGTCTGAGCGCGCCGCAATTTGCTGCTCCTTTTAGCATGAGACCACCCGAATCCGATGCTAATGTTAGCTTGTTCCTCTTCCGGTGTTCGCCAGCTCCGCTCGTTGCACGCGGAGATTTTGGGAGTTATCGCTGTTCCAGTCAAGACAACACAAAGTTCACCAAGTGTCTCCCGTAAATTAATCCGTAAGGAGAAGGTCCTCGCTGCTGCGAGGCTGCTGCGAGGCTGTACAGTTGAAGCTCCGCTCCATCAAGCCAGAAGAGGGTCCCGTCGCAACCGGTCTCTACGCCGGGGGTATGCTCGTTTAATTTTTGCCGGCGGCGCGTTGGGAGAGATCGCAAATACACTAAAAATTGAACTAAAACATAAAAATAACAATTATACTTTATTTATAAAGCCATTTAAAAAACCACAGCTGCAACAAAGTGCTGTACACATGAAATTAATAACATATAAACAAAAGATGAGATGAAATCATGAAAAACAACAGTCATGTGTTTAATACAGAAGTGGGTTGAGCCTAACATGGGGTTGCTAGGTGAGGGGCTGGACTCAGGTTGGGGTGGGTTGTCCTCTCGCTTGTGACGTCACAAGCGAGATTGATTTCCAGTTTATTTCAAAAACGAAACCTATATTATCACAGTAAAATAAATCTACTTAGAGTAAATAAACCACTGGGTGCATTTTTTTGGCCTTAGGACTGTTTTTTTATGAAGTAAATACCCAAAGTTGAGTAAAAAAACATTAAAAAGTGAATTTTGAATGTGTGGTCCCCTTTAAAGGTACAGATTGTTAAGTTTTGTTGCTTGTTGAGTCGTTTTGTACTGCCAAAGCAGCATCAGTGCAACACCGTTCATATTAGGGCTGTGTAATAATATTGATTTAGCGATATATATCGATTTTTTTCTTTCCTAGAAAAAAAAAATTGATATTCACCCGCAAGTATTGTACCTCTGCATCCCTGGCACCAGTGTATCCTCAGTCTTCTCCAATGCTGGAGATATACCGGTAATCACTGCGCAGAGAAGTGCACTTCTCCCAGAGCACGTGGATCAGATTCTATTTCTAAACAAAAATCTGAGGAGAATGTAGCTCACTTGTCTGCAGAGTAGACTTTCTGTTTAGAGTTCACTTATTAGTCAGGGTCTATCTACAGGCCTTAAGCTGCTCTGCTAAGATGGGTGCATTTGAAGTTAAATGTTCTTCATTACTTGAATTATAGACTGTTTTGGAGAAGTCATATTACTGTTTACTTAATTCCTTCAGATGTTAAGTGTCAAGGTTAAAAAGGTTTCAAACTATTCAGAGCAGGGCACTTGGTGCACTTTATTTACTTTACAAATGCATGTAAGCTACAGTTTTTACTGTTTCAATTAAAATAAACATGTTTTCTCACCACTTCTTTGATTCATTTTGTCCAACTGTCGACTTTAAGTCTGTGTCCATGTCCAACCAGAGCCAGGTATTGTGTAGTTGGTGCTTTTAATCAGTTTTCAGTTCAATTAATTCAGTCCAAGTCTATAACGGTCACAAAATGTCACCAAAATCACTCTGTCCCTCTAAAATCTTTCAGAAAATCGCAAAACTGTATTGAATTGCATCGTTTGCTGAATATCGCAATATATGTCGTATTGTGAGCAGAATATCGTGTATCGTATCGTGAGATTATTGTATCGCTACAGCCCTAATTCATATAACTTAAGGCTTCCTTCACACGTGATGATGACCTCGCTACGACTTAAAAAATCTGCCAGAACATGGATGTCTTTGACGAGGTCTTGACGAGGTCTTGATGAGGTCTTCAGGTACAGCATCATCAACATCTTGTGTGAAGAGGGCTCAACTGTTCAACCTGATCATCAATTTAAAAAAAGTATTAAAAAAACTAAAACTCTTTCAGCCTTTTGCACTGGCACAACCCTGTCTTACAGTGATGAAGAGGTCTTAGCTGTGAAGGTGACAACATTTAAAAAAACAACATTTTCATCAGAACATCCTGCTGTCTCAGGATGAGTCATCGTTATTTGACACCCATTCAAAGATGGTCTCCTGTCACTAACGCACTTCAGTTTGACTTTGTCTGATTTTTGTTGTATCAAAAGTAAAACTGCTCGCAGCAGAATCAGCGTCACCGTGATTCACTCAGCTCGTGTTTTAAACCAGTCAACAGAATCCGTGTAGTAACGTCTTTAATTGTGAATTGTCAGTCACAAAGTGTAATTTATTTATTTTATTTGTTTATTTGGTAAATGGTAAATGGAGCTTATTTATATAGCGCTTTCCAGTCCCCTATGAGGGGCCCCAAAGCGCTTTACAATACCAACCATCCACCCATTCATACACACATTCATACACCGGTAGCGGCAGACTGCCATGCAAGGCGCTTTCCAGTCCTACTGGGAGCAACTCAGGGTTAAGTGTCTTCTTGCCCAAGGACACAACGACACATGGTGTGGGGAACCGGGATTCGAACCACCAACCTTCCGATCGGGGGACGACTGCCATTACCACTACACCACGGCCGCCCCATGATATCAAAATATCAAAGTATCAAAACATTATAAGGTAGATGTAGAAAATCAGAAACAGGAACCTATCTGCATTGGTTTTTGCCAGGATTCCAACAGATCCTTAAAGGGGACCACAGATAGGTTTTTAAATAAAAATAAAAAAAATTTAAGGTATGTCTGTTGGCTATCCAGACAATGTTCATTCAATTTAATACACAAAATAATTATTAGATAATCAATTATACCCTTTTTAATTCTGCCATTTTTAACTTTCGTTTTGAACGACTGGTTTATGATAATGAGCTGTCATGGCTACGCCCTTCAAAGATCTGTTTACATTAACTCCGCCCTCTGTAACAGCCAGTATCTCTAAACTGTTGTTGTTTTAAAATTAGCTCTTTTTTAAAAAGGGTTAGTGTTAACCTTTCCTGCTCAGTCTTTCATCCGTGGTCAAAAGACACAGGGGAGATTTTCCTCCAGGGCTGAAGTCTCTGCTTCAGGGTTAACTCCCTCGCTCGCCTTGCACATAAACCACACGGTGGCTGAAGGTTAATCCTCTTGTTTTAATAATAATTCAGCCAACAGGTGCGCAAACAGACTTTCTTACAGCCGCGTTTCAATTTGCCGTTCACTTTACTCCACACACACACTTGCTCTCCTCAACACGCTAAAGGACCCTCTAGGCTTTTGACGACAAGTGTACCTGTACAGATATTTTAGAGCAAAAAAAAAGTCCTGCTGGATGGACAGCGTGTGCGCGCACATCATGCTGTAGTTTAAAGATAAAATTCATACACACATTCATACACCGGTAGTGGTAGCCTGCCTTGCAAGGCGCCATCCAGACCTACTGGGAGCAACTCGGGGTTAAGTGTCTTGCCCAGGGACACAACGATGCATGGTGGGCGGACGCGGGATTCGAACCTCCAACCTTCTGATCGGGGGTCGACTGCCATTACCACTGTGCCACGGCCACCCCTTTATTTTATTCATTTTATAATAATGAAATACAAAACAATTAACATATATGTAATTAGAAAAAAATATATAAAATCTACTCCTTATTTATCTAATAAACAATTCAAACAACCATATTTATAACTAACAAAACAAAATGAATAACTCATTCAATTATCCAATTCTCATACATTTCTCATTAAAGTACATTCATATATATGCTGGTGAAGATTCTCAGTCGTCCAGGACATGATGAAATCAAAAAAGGCGTTCAATACAGGATCAACTGGACTTTATTTGTAAAGTAAATTAAATAAAGTCCAGTTGATCCTGTATTGAACGCCTTTTTATACAGTATTTATTTAACAATTCGATTTTGACCAGTCTCTTGAATACAAACATTGATTTGGCTTCCTTAACATCTGTCTTTAAGTTATTCCATAAACCAACTCCCTGAATTAAGGTTGACCTTCCCTTCAAACTACAGTAGTTCTATACTGTGGTTTTACAAATACATGTATATCTTTCCCCTTAAGATTGTAGCAGCTTGATCTTTTTACACAATACATTTGGATATTTGAAGGTAGTATATTATTCTGAGCTCTATATATAAGTGATAAAATGTTATAATCCACCAAATCATGGAACTTCAGCCATTTCATTTGATAAAATAATATACAGTACTTGATGGATGATAGTAATGCTTTCTTGTGATAATCCTTACAACTCTTTCCTGCAAAATAAAAATAGGCTTTGTAATTGATTTACACGCTTTTCCCCAAACATTTACACAATAAATTATTTAGGCATCCTCATGGTAACATTAAGAACAATATGAGTAAAGACAAAATGACTGATGTTATTATTCTGTTATAAGAAGTGAGAGATGCTACAGTCTGTAAACATTTACTCCATTTTGTGACTGCACAATAGACTATTTAAATTAGATTCAAATGAAGCAGCTGGTTGTAAATGTTTACTTGGCAGGATTAAAGAGTCATTTGGTTGATTATAATGTTCTTTTACTTATGTATACGGCTCAGAATTTCTCACTACCATCTAACATTCAAACCTGTTTTGTGAAAAGGATTAGTTGCTATAATTTAAAGGGAATAGAAATGTTTGTTAAACCTCATATAAAACCAGTTTAAAGGGTAGGTCTACTACAATAAGAGGAATTGATTTTTGGAATGGTCTAGACTGAGGAAAATGTAAAAAATGCGAAGTCCATACAAATATTTAAAAAAATGATTAAAACTATTTTGTTGAAGAGTTATATTTAATTTGATTATAATTTAACAAACTAATATAGGTATTTTGATGAGACTATATACTTTTGCATTACAATAAGTATATTAATATTTGAATTGATAGTTTCAATTGATTGTTTAAAAAGGAGCAGATATGATAAGAAATGTTTTCTTCTTCTGCTTCCTTTCATTTTAGGATTTTTGTTTATTTTTCTTTCTAGAAAATTGTCATTGTTTTTAATATGAAATGTATAAAATTATACAATACAATACAATACTTCAGTACGATTCATTAAAGCTCAGTGATAAAGTAACACACATTTAATTGTGAATGTAAATTAAAAAAAATTGCACAAAGATACTAAAAATGGGGAAAATGCACAAACGGGGCAATAAAAATCTGACTGTTATCTGTTTTTACTGTAATTGTGTTTAAGAAGTACAACTGAACATTTTCTTTCCACAGGAGCTCACCCGTGGAGCAGCATGACAACAAGGTGAGACTTTAACCTCTTAACTGGCCATACCTGTTTCCCAAAAACACCTGAAAATGTATACCCAAATTAAATCAGCTGCTGTTCTTGGAGTAAATGCAAAAGCTTGGTCTCTTTATGAAGATGCCAAGCTATTTTTATTCTTTTTTTTTTTGCAATAAAAATGCTTTAACTGTGATTAGTATGTTGCTATTAAGGTGCACAAGATGGAGGTTTGTTCATGTGCAGGTTGGTTTTTAAAGGTTGTTTTAAAAAAGAAAATGTTCTTGTCAGATTTCTTGTTCTTTAGTTTCAAACTTCTTCTCATTCTGAGTCAGAGCATGATATTTACTGATGTTGGGAGGATTTGACAACATCTTCAGCCTGTGCAGTCTGAAATAACTTGTTTACTGTGTAAGAGCATTATGCTGATCATGCTGACATCACATGGAGGAAGCTTTAACTGGATGAATGTGACTTGAAACTGTTGTCATGTTGTCCACCAGGCTTTAGACGTTTACTGCATGTGTGAACACAAACATGATCCTTCAGTTTTAAAACATGTATTGACCTGATAACTGATTTTACACTCGTCTTGCTGCACAAGCCGTAAAGTTCAACAGCTTTTTGTTTGCCTGCATGATGATCAGGGCTGTGTTCATGAGCTCCTGCTGACCACGTGACCACTACAGTAGTTCTCCATGTTAAAGATGTAAGCCGCCCTTCACATTAGATTTGGACCTCACTGCAGAATCGTATCACATCGTGGTAAATTTGGAAAACTTGCAGTGTGCTTTCTGCTTATATTTATAAATTCAACCTTGAAACATCTTTGCTTTTGAAACTTAAATTCAAACACTGGTGTCAGACTTTCCGCACTTCTTTATAAATTAACATTGCACCTCATAAAGTTGCTGAGTTTGGCTGACTCACTTTGCTTTATTTTGTACATGAGTGAGCTGGTTCTCACTCCTGACCTTTATTTTGAAAGTGATTGTGTGCTTGGTGGCCGGACATTGTCTTGTCACCCGATGCCACAGCTGGGTCACTGACCTGGTCAATGATTCAGACGAGGTGTTGAGGATTTGTAGGCGCCACGCCGAATGCAACACATCTGAGTTATACAACCAAGTGTCAGGTGAGGTTGAGTCAAAGGTTGAGGTTGAGAAGATTGTCGCTCATACAAGTACTTTGTACGTGCTGGTGCTGATGCTGCCAGGCCTGCTCTGTAAATAATAATTTGTTCTTAGTGTTGGTTAAATAAAGGTGAAACGAAACGAGTCAGGAACCCTTCGCTTTGTGTTTACTTGTAAAAAGGAACAAATTGCATGAATTGGTTTTTCAGATCAATTAATGAGAATAAGCCAAACTACAGTACAGATGAACTGTTGGATAAACAAAGTTAGAAGTATTTTCTGATATTTTCAATTAATTTTGAGTTGTTCTTTTCATTTAGGCGTGTCAAACGTCGTAACTCTCTCCGTTACTGATGTTTTTTTGGTCAGCAGGATGGGATTGTGTTGTCGCCACCTGCTATGCTCAGTGTTTTGTGGATATTTGGACAATCAGGCTTGCCAGTCTTGGATAAATGTTTGTAGCTGCTGTCCCTAAAGGGAAGCCGGCTGCTGAGGAGTCGAGCCTGCCGACAGTGTGAAAGTGTGTGCGCTTGTGTAAATGTACCGGTAATCAAAAACATTCTGGTTAATTCTTAAACACGATTTCTTAATTGAATCCACAATCGTATGCTTGGTAATGATATACCTGTAGATGGCATTACGTGTGGACACTTGCTGGCTGCACGGAAATCTGTAAATGCAAGACTGACACATATTACCCTAAAGGACAAAAAATATATGGTGGGGGGGATTTTGAGAGCCACAAATGCATCATTTTTGTTATGCTTTCATTTCTCTATATTGCTAAAAAGTATAGTTTTCATCAAATAATTCATGTGGGCGCCTCCCTAGGGAGGTGCTTCGGGCATGTCCAACTGGGAGGAGACCCCCAGGAAGACCCAGGACACACTGAAGAGACTATGTTGCTCATTTGGACTGGGAACACCTTGGAGTTCTCCCAGAAGAGCTGGAAGAGGCTGTGGAGAGAGATGTTGGACCTCACTGCTCAAGATGCTGCCCCCAAGACCTGAGTCCAGAACAAGAGGAAGATGATGGATGGATGCATGGATGGATGCATGGATGGATTTATATGGGGGACAATCTTCATGTTATAAAATTTGTGTGGGTTGGGGGAAGCGGGGTGCCGACCCCCTCAACTCTCCCAGGACTCCTGCCCATGTCTGGCATCCTGCTACTCAGGAGATTTTACCTGGCTACATCTGGGCGGCCGTGGCGTAGTGGTAAGGGCAGCCGTCTCCCGATCGGAAAGTTGGCGGTTCGACTCCCGGGACCCCACACCATGTGTCGTTGTGTCCTTGGGCAAGACACTTAACCCTGAGTTGCTCCCGGTAGGACTGGAAAGCACCTTGCATGGTAGTCTGCCGCCACCGGTTTATGAATGTGTGTAGCATTCAATATATGTGTAGCACTTTGAGATTTTCAGTAATGAAAAGTGCGTTATAAATTGAATTAATTATTATTATTATCTGCCAAGGTACAGACCTCACCTTACTCAGAGTCTAAGACTCCTCCTCCTCAAAGGTGGACATGGAGACTGGATAAGGAGATCCTCAAAAGTGTTCCTTCCACAGCTCAAACCAAACCACAAACACGCAAGTTTCATCTGATTCTGGCTCTAGAACATGCGTGTTGCTTACGTGATGTCAACAAGCTTTGGGGGACTAACAATGTTCCTGACAGGTGCAGCTAAACTGGAAGGAGAGCATCTGAGCCGAGCACGACCCACTCTTGTTGACGCTGGGTGTTTATGTTCGAAGGGGGTTTAATCATCTGGCCTACGAGTCTGCACAGACGTCCCGTGGCCTTCAGTGAATCTGCACTTTAGTTCCCGCAACAAACACACGGTTTCCTAAGAGTTGTGAAACCTGAGCACAGTGGGTGTGATTACTGCCTGTGTGTGTGTGTGTGTGTGTGTGTGTGTGTGTGTGTGTGTGGGTGTGATTACTGCCTGTGTGTGTGTGTGTGTGTGTGTGACTTAGCTGTTTCTCTGCCAGGAAGGATGCAGAAATAATAGGTTGAGCCAATTGGATCACTTTACGCTGAAGGGGGCGTGCTGCAGAACAAATTCTCTGATTGGACCTCAGGGTGACTGATGGCAAACAACACACGTGTATATCATGTGATTGCATCATAAATAAAAACAAGAGGGATGTTGGCCAAATTCTAAGTCTTTGTAGGTTTTGATGAATGACACAAAAGTTTTTGTTTTGTGTTATTTGGACAGTCATTAGACAAATATCCAATATTATCTCTTCTCTGTCAAACTCTTTATTTTGTCCAACAGCATTTTAAAATTATTAATTATTTCATTTCAAATAATACAGGATTTGATAGTCACATGAAGCAAGACATACAATATAAATTTAAAATGAAGGGTGGCAGAATGAAGAGTGTATCTTATTCTATCTGCCCCCATTGTACAGAACAAATCAATTCAAACAGAAAACCTTCAATAAGCAACAAGAAAATAAAAGAGAAAAATATGCAATAATGATAATAAGTCAAGAAAACAAGAACGAACAACACATGTAATTATCAAAAATGAA
>JBBPBX010012317.1:0-18339 GCA_038048925.1 Garcialebias charrua | reverse complement strand
GCTGTTAACAGTACTATGGTGCTAACCTCAGTGCCAACAGAACCACACTGTTAACAGGACCTTGCTGATGTATTTCTTTTATACTTTTGGCACTTTTGTATTTTTGTTGCATGCTTTGGTGTTGCTTGTTGGGGGTTTTGGGCAGTCGAGACGGTTCTTCTTGTCCTCAGCATTTCATTACATTGATCTTCCTATGACAAATAAACCAAACCTGAACCTGAATGAAAGCAGCATGGTTTGTTACAGGCGTTATAGAGCTTTGTGGTGGAAGGACAAATTCACAAACAATCACAAATTCAATTTTGCAAGAAATTATTTTCTATTTTCAGTGTAGATGAATGAAATGAATGAATTCAGGTCCTACCTGGGTGCGCGATGTTTTATATATTCCCTGGTGGGCTGTGGTGGGCTGTGGGCTGCAGGAAAAGCGCTCCCTGTTATTATTTTTATTTCTGAGAGAACTTTTTATAACATATATAGTAGAAAGACCGTATCAGAACACCGCAGAAGTCTGAGCGAGCTGCTCATGATAAGTTTCACATTCAACTAGGTTTCACTTCAGCTGACTGAGCGCTGTCAATCATTTCAGTAGGCGTGTCAAAGTGACCAATCAGCGAGCTCAGTTGAGTCCTCCGTGCTCAGCTGCTCATATTACAACAAGGAGAACGCGAGCGTTTGAAAGCTGATAGTTTCTGAAAGTATAGAAGCGAAAACATACGCACAAAATATGCGCGCATACGCGCGTATACGGAGTCTGCTTCAGTGTATCTCGGCCTTTAGGGTTAGGGGGGGCTCAGGGGGCCCCAGTTACTCATAGCCAAGAGCTCAGGGGCTGGACATCCAGCCATTATTGTCATTAAATGAGTTTGTTTTATGGTTGAAAATCTAGTTTTATTTCAAAATGAACCCAATGGTGGGCCGAACTGAGTTCACCCGGGGGCCAGATTTGGTCCCCGGTCCTCTAGTTGAATAGCCCTGTTTTAGACTATTTTTTATAAAAGTTAACTTTGTAATTTAGGTCAGGAAACTGTTAATAATTCGGTCAGATTAGTTGAGGAAGGATCATATTAGAAGGGAGCATTTTGTAAATCAATTTGTGTCAGCCTAAAGTGCTATTGCTCATCAGTATTATTAATTTTCTCTTCAAGGGCCTTACTGGCTGTGTGGCCAGCTGTTTCTTCGTCTTTGGGTGAATCCTGAGAGGTTGATCGGACCTCAGCAGAACCACTGTGATGAGTGATTAGGCAGGTTGGGGCCAACATCCACTGATGGTCAGTATTTTGTCCAAGGTCACCTGAGGTTGCTATGATGGCTTTGATGGTTCTGAAGCATTCAGCAAAGAACTGGAGCTGCATACAGTATATGAACAATCTATGCTTTCCTGATGCAACCTAGGCTTGAACCTGGAGCCTCAGTAGTATGAGATCATGGCACACTGACCACCATTGGATCTAACAGAACAATAAACAATAAACAATAAACAATAAACAACATAGGCCTACATAATATTTGTAAGTACCATGGAGTAAAGTAAATGGAGCTTCCTTATATAGCGCCTTCCAGCCCCCTGTGAGGTGCCCCAAAGCGCTTTAAAGCACTAGCCATCCACCCATTCATACACACATTCATACACCGGTAGTGGTATACCATACCATACCATTTTATTTATAGAGTACTTAAAACGGCGACAAGGCCAACCAAAGTGCTGTACAAACAAACAACAGGCAACACATAGGCAACATACAAAATGAAGTTAAAAAAACAGAATATAGACATGAAATCATTGCAGATAATAAATATAACGACCAAACACAGATCATCTGGTGTTAAAAGCAATGGAATCGTAGTGGGTCTTAAAACAGGATTTGAAAACCGAGAGGAAGGGGGCCTGTCTGGCAAGCAGAGGTAACTCATTCCAAAGTCTTGGGCCTGCTACAGAGAAGACCCTGTCACCTCTGCGTTTAAGACGAGTTCCTGGATCTGTGAGAAGTAACTGGTCCGCTGACCTCAGAGAGCGTGGTGGGACATACGGTGGGACATAAGTAAGCACATCTATTTTCAGTTTTAACTTAATTACCAAAATTTAACCAAGCATCTAATCATCATCAACTCGTTCTTTTTGTACACCTGCTGAATACTACACAGTGTCATGGGGAGCTGGGGCCTCATGTACAAAGACTTGCGTAGATTTCTTACTGAAAAGTCACGTACGGACAAATCCAGAAAAGTGTCCACGCACAAAAAAATCCAGATTTATCAAACTGTGCGTGCACCGGAATCCACGCACATTCCTTATGTACAACACAATCAACGTGGAACTGAGCGCACATGAGAGAGTGGCCGACTCCGCCCTTGACACGCCTCCGTATGAATATGCAAAGTCATTCAAATATGCCATGCACGACAGGAATGTCGTCTCTGCTCCATTGCAAATCATGTCGGAACGTGGGAAAAAGAGGAACTTCACGGACTGTGAACAGAAATCACTTCTGAGTGAGGCAGAGAAGCACGGAAAAAGGCTTCATTCGGCACGCACAGTGCAAAACAAACCATCCACTTTTAAATAAGAAGTTGACCAAGCTGATCTAACATGCCTGTATAGGTTAGTGGTGAGCGCGCCCGCCCTTCGTTCCAAAGGTCGTGAGATCGACTCCCGCTTGGTACAATGTCTTTTTTTTTTCATTCCAGATTTAAAGAACACAGGAAAACTATTGAATGAAACAACAAGAAATAGAACAATACATGAAATGAATGGAAGCAGACGATTTATTGTTTTGTAAATAGTTTTCATGTGTATTTCAATCTGGAACGAAAAAAAAAAGAAAAACGTTGTACCATGCGGGAGTCGATCTCACGACCTTTGGAACTAAAGGCAAGCGCTTTACCCACTGACCTAAACGTAGGCGTGTTAATACAGCTTGGTTAACTTCTTATTTAAAGAAATTACATCTCATTGTTGTCAATATTGTTGCCACTATCTGGCGCATGCTTTTATATCCACTCATCTAATTGCGTCCATGTGGATGTAATAATCGTTAATCATGTGTGTTTGGTGGGATTTATGATTGTTTTCACATCGTGGACACGGTTTCACAGATCACCTGTAAGTGTCGCCAAAGGAACAATAACCACAGAAACGTGCGTACGCAAGCAGGGGAGCAGCCGTGGATTTGTACGTGGAAGCGCAGATATTCCCGTTCATATCAGATTTGATACATACGCCACTTTGCGTGGAAAGTGACGTGCGCAATGTTTTTGTGCGCACGCATGGTTGATACATGAGGCCCCTGGTCCATATCACCAGCAGCCAAAAAGTAAGAGGCGGTACACCCTGGATCGGCTGTTAGTCCTTCTCAGACACTGCTGGACTGTAGATTTAACAAAACATCCAGCAGCTTCATGAAAGCAGAAGTTCAGTCAGTTCAGTCGGTTTGCTGCTCTGGAACATACAGGTGTGTGTTCACATGCTGCCAAGATGGAAAGACATCAGCAATGAGTTTAGAGAAGCAAACTATTTAAAGGAGACCACATATTGGTTTTATAAATTTTTATGGTATGTCTGTGGGCTATCCAGACCATGTTCATTCAATTTAATGCACAAAATAATTCTTAGATAATAAAATATCCCCTTTTTAGTTCTGCCTTTTCTCATTTCCGTTCTGAACAGGCTGTTTATGATAATGAGCTCTGAAGGCCACACCCTTCAAAAATCTGTTTACATTAACTCTGCCCTCTGTAACAGCCAGTATCTTTAATCTGTTGTTGTTTCAAAATTAGCTCTTTTTTTATTACTCATTTGACTTACTGTTAGTGCTAGCTTAAGATAACTTACCGAAAGCCATCTGCACGCGCCGCCATGAGCTGCTCCTTTTAGCATTAGCCCACCCGAATCCGAGGCTAATGATAGCTCTTCCTCCTCCGGCACACCACCCGCTTAGCTCCGCTCGTTGCATGCGGCGCTTTGGGAGCGATCGCTGCTCCAGTCCAGACACATACACAAAGTTCACAGAGTGTTTCCAGTTAATTTATCCGTATGAGGCAACCTCTGACCGGACCCACGGTCCTCAAAAGCCAGCAGTTCCCAGCAGCTCCCGCCCGCAGATGGTCCCTTCGCCGGCGGTCTGCTCGTTTTACGTCTGCCGGCTGCTCGTTGGGAGCGATCGCTAATACGCTAAAAATTGAACTAAAACGTAAAAATAACAATTATACTTTATTTATAAAGCCATTTAAAACAACCACAGCTGCAACAAAGTGCTGTACACATGAAATTAAGAACATTTAAACAAAAGATGAGATGAAATCAGAAAAAACAACTGTCACGTCTTTTATACTGAAGTGGTTGAGCTTAACCAGGGGTTGCTAGGTGAGGGGCTGGACTCAGGTTTGGGGTGGGTTGTGGCTGAGGCTTGTGACGTCATGAACCGCAGGATTTGAAAACGAGACATTTATATCCCTGAAAAATAAATCTACTTAGAGTAAATATACCACTGGGTGCATTTCTTTGGCCCTAGGACAGTTTTTTAAAGAAGTAAATACCCAAAGTAGAGTAAAAAAAACACATTAAAAAGTGAATTTTGCATCTGTGGTCCCCTTTAAGATAGCAGCAACTCTGAGCATCCCAGCAACTTTCATAAAAACAACAGATTGTGCAATGCTCTGAGAAATTACACAAAACTCACAACCAACAAAAGAAGCTGGACATTGAAGCTGGGGTGATGTAACGTGTACATAACCCTCTGTCCAGTGATGATGCACATGTGAATTAAGTTTCATTAAATTATCTTGAGCAAAGCAGGAGTTAAGCACGAGACAAGAAAAAGCTGACTGACTGTTATGTACCCTGGAAATGAGAGAGTTTAAAAAAAACATCATTGTTGTGTTTGTATTGGTTGCAAGTCTGCTGAATGCAGCAGCCTGCTGAGAAGCACTTTTTTTTAACTCAGCCTTAATCAGGCTTGATTAGCTCTGCTGGAACACCTGTTGGCTCTCTACCTTTTAAATACTCTGGGCTGAGACCTGAACAGTGGTAGAGCCTTGCTGAAAGCAAGTGTGGAGTTTTGAGATTGCCAGCTGAAGTTGGTGGATGCAAGCAGGGGCTTGTTGGAACAACTTGAGATCCTTTTAAAGGTAAATCAAGTTTTGATCAAGGCAGTTGTATGCTGCATGTATGTGTGTGTATACATGAATGTTCTCCACCCACTCTGATCACTGAGTGTTGAGCTCTCATGTGGAGTTTGTGTTGAGCTTAGGCTCTAAGATACTGGTGCTGTCTTAAACAGCACATGTGGCAGCTCTAGTGCTTACTAGAGTTGAGTGGTGGAGGCTTGATACTAACAGGGTTTGTTAATCAATTAGAGGCTGGTGTGGAAAGGTACCAGAAGTCAGCTAAGGTTTGTAGGAACCAGCTGAAGATACAGTACACTTAAGATATAACTGAGTGTTGAGTGACAGCCTTGGTGCTGTGTGGTGTACAGACATTGAGGAGAGTTCCATCCTCTCCCTGCTTGTCTGTGAGTTTGCTCCAAGGGGAGTAGTAGTTGAGCTGTTTGAGCTCTTAAAACAACTCTAGTTATTAATTAGAGACCTGCTTGGGTAGAAACACCTTAAGTGTTTGTGTAACTCTGGCCTAAACTTAGAGGTGTGGGCCTGTGCCACTGAGGCCTGTTTGATTTGAGTTAATTTTGGAGACACTGAGGGAATTGTTTGGGCAGCTGTCCAGGAGGAGGACAGCTGAGGTTAACAGTGAGGGTCTGTTACCTTTTTCTTTTATTTGTACTTTTGACTGTGCGAGTGCTGGTAATCCAGTTTTCGCCTTTTGTTTGTGTAGAGGGACTTCTGTAAGGTAGATCATCACCTGGGGAGACACGACGGCCCTGTACAGGGTTGGCGTTTGCCTGGGTGGCATTTTATTCTTTTTGGCCAGACTCACCGGTCCACCATTTCTTTGAACTTTTTATTATTTAGTTTTTCTTTTGGATGCTGAACCAGACGAGGACGCTCCAGTCCTGGTGGGAGAAGCCTGGGAGGACCTTGCCAGCCTAGAGGGCTTTATTCTACTTTAATAAAATTTGTTTGAATTCTTTTTCTGTGTCCAGTGTCCACTTTGTATGTTTTGGCCTTTACGGATCGTAACACTGACAGAGACTATTCCATAATGCACTCGCCTCTTGATGGGCATATATTTAAAACTATACCTTTTTATTGAACTACACAATCTTCAATTAGAAAGTCAAAAGTTAAATTTAATGCCATTACAAACGAAAACAATCTGAAATCATTGGTTTAGAAGGGTGTCATTATTTCAGGAAGTTTGGACACAGGAATGTTGACTTTTCTAAACGAAATGCTGACGTGGCAACCAAAATCTTCTTAGAAAAGTTAGAAGAAAATCACTAGAAACGCAAGGAACACTACAGGCCAAACGGAACGTAGGAATGGTACTCACTGAGAGCATGACTGGTGGCACAGAGGAACACAGGGAAACTGATCACATCAAAGCACAAGTCAATTACTGTAAATAAACACGTGAATCACAAAACATGAATAAACCTAATAGAAAGTACTATGAAGAAACCTAACATAACCATCCCTCAAAGGGCTGCCTCAAGATGGTACACAAAATAGAACCAAACAAAACTCTATCCTGACTCAGGTGGGAGGAGTGAAGAAAGACAGAAGCATTAAAACAAACAAACAAACAGACAAAAAACCCAGAGCAATAAATAAACAAAAGCTGGTAAAAAGCTAACAGCCCCAGGTGTGTCCACACAGGAGACTACAGACTTGGGAAGAACTGCAGGTACTTCTGAGACTCTTACTGCAAGTTGTGTTGAAACTGGGGTGGCTGTGGCTGAGTGATTGAGTAGTCGTCCTCAAATGGAAGAGTTGGTGGTTCGATTCCACCAGAAGTCACATGTTGGAAGTGTTCCTGGGCAAGACACTGAACCCCTCATTGCCTCTGATGTGTGTTCCATCGGTGTATGAATGTGATAAAGCTTTGATTAGTCTCTATGTCTATATGAATATTTTGAATAAAGTAGATGCAATTTCCTACATTTTGGTGTATTGTAATAATATGGGCACTTAGTCAGTTTACCGATTTTACTTATATTTTAGATGTGGATTTGATGGGGTTAAGCCCTCTACAAAAACCCTAACTTCCTATCTTGCTTCAGTTTACGAGGGAACTCAAACTATGCTCTTCTTCTGATAGCTGGTTGAACGCCAGTTAAAATGACAATGACTTCGTTCTATCAGGAAGGTTTTTACAGCAAGCTCGCTGTGAAATCCGACCTCGAGCTGAAACGCTCAATTTGAAGGAATTTCCTTCAAATGATCTCTTGTTTTGAAAAACCACACCGAAGCTGAAGCTGTTACCCCGGAGAAGTGGAAGCCGACTTGTAGCGAGCCACTGGAAACTGGACGTTGGTCGCCTGTAAACCGTAGCAGAACGGTTAATAAGGCTGGGACTAGTTTGCTGGGCTAAGACCAAAAATCTTCGCACAGGTAAAACATTGATGGCCATTCGACCAAAGTCGAGCGGAAGCTACCGAGGAACTGCCATGGTTTCTGGTTACACATATCAAGATGTTTCCCTCTTCACTCCCTTTTATCTTTCATTCCATTCTTCACCTTAAACTTGTTTTTCTAAGCCAGTTAACTTTTCTGCAGGCACATTAACTTAGAGTTTACTGGCTTAGAAAAATAAGTTTAAGACATCTGTTTTTAAGGGTTCACTTATCAGGCTTGAGATCTCGGTTGGGGATTCCCTTGTGCCTTCTGCGGTACCTGCTGATAGACAGTCAGTGTCATGACCCGGAGGCATATTGATCGGCAGTGGATTGCTCACTGTGGCCCACACTGTCTGATCACCATAATTTATAATCGCGTCAAAGCGATTTATAAAATCTTGGCCAACCAAAAATGGGAATGAGTCAACTGTAGACAAATGTACCAGGTGGTATATTGTCATTTCGCCAATCTGCATGTGAACCATAGCTATAGCTGTTAGGGTTGTTCTCGTCTCTGTGAGGCCCTGCNTTCTCGTCTCTGCGAGGCCCTGCAGTTAAATAGCACTTTTCTCAAGGGGTATTTGCCTGTTAACACCGTTAGCGGTGGTCCTTAGCTCCTCGAACAGTTTGGCTGACATACATAGTTACGTCTGCACTGCCGTCCAGGAGGGCTTCACGCGTGAGGACCCCTTCCGGTGTGATTGGAAGGTAAGCTTTCTTAGCTACCCCCCTTTTGATAAAGTTACAGAGAAACCTTACAGGTCTTGGCAAATGTTTTTGTTTACGTGTACCTCTGTCTGTGTAATCTTGTTTACTGTCAGCATCTTGTTGGCTGTCAGCATTTTTGGCAATGTTGATGTTATTGTTGTTAACTGTGTGCTCTTAGTTTTTGTAAAAGATAGTGCTACGTATCTTTGTACCAGGTTAGACAATGATGTTTGTGTTATCATCAATGATAATGTCATTCATTGTATTAGGTTGGTCATCCTCTGTAACATTCAAACCTTCTAACAAACTACTTACTTCCTCTGTCTCTTCCGAGCATGGAGGTGTTGTACCTTTTTTCTGGGGCATATGTGACTCTTTGCATGTCTCGAACTGTTCTGTTTGAGGTGCAAGGGCAGCAGGGCTTTTGCTCCATCTAACCCACTTTGGGTCTCTTAGAGAGCGAACACCTACCTTTTGTGGTTCTTTGCCTGTCTCAGACTTTTCAATCTGAGGTGCACTAGGAGCGGGGATCCATTCAAATCATTTCGAGTCACTATTCCAGTTGACACCAACATTTCGTTGTTTGTTGGTTTGAAAATCGTGTATATTCTCGCTCTCTGTAAGAGAGGGAACCTCTTCTACTTTTAGTGACTGGGGTTTGACCTTTTGACCTGGGCACACCTCTAAGGGTGTTTTGCTTTGCATGTGAGCCTCAAAAACATTTACAGCACACTGTTTTATTTCTTCCATAGGTATTACTCCTAATTGACCCAAGGTGTACCATGGTACCTTGAATCTTATATTAGAGATTAGTTTATTGGTGAAAGCAGATTTGAAAACCACATGTTCTTCCAGGTCCGGTTCCTTTACATCACCTGAATGAGCCTGTAAAATTCTGTCATAAAAAATCAATGGATGTTCATCTTCTTTCTGCAAGACATTTCGGGCAGCGTAGTAGTCACCCTATTTTGAGACAGATTTTCTCTCTGTGCGAGGTGCAAGGTGAGTAGGTCCTTGGCTCGATCTAAACCACTTCGGGTCTGGCAAAGAGCGGACCCATTCATTTGTTGCACCTTTTTCAACTTCAGTCTTTCTATTGATTTTTGTAAAAATCAATAAGATGGTTCTTATTTTAGTGCTTGCAAATAAATGTTTACTTTTATTAAGCAGTGAGTCAATCAAACTAACCAGCTTTCTGGTTTATGTGTTTCACTGTGCAATAAGTATTTTATTCTTAAGTACCTTTTTTTCAGGGTTTACCCTCAATGAATTTGTGAAAGTTAAATGCACTCTGTGCAGTGTTAACTTTAAATAGAACTTATTTTGTAACAACAGTTACTAACTAACACAAGCCTGATTTTTGTTTTTCTTACTCAAACACTCTTTAAAAGATTTGAAATAAATGCAATATTCACACCAAAATTTTCCCAGATGCAGTTGTATGATGCTTTGAGAGACTGGACTTCAGGATCAGTTAAACTGTTTTACTAATTTGAAAGTAAGCAGGAGTGAAAAAGGTCTTTCTGTTAGTTATTTTAAATAATTTTTGTATTTAAAATAAACTGGAGTTTGGTTGTGCACAGCATAAAATTAAAGATGTTATTTTAAATAAAAATCAGTGATTTTTATAAATTTGTTGTTCTGTGACATTTTCAAATTTGTTCTGCTATCTTTGTTTAGATTTTTTGTGAAAATCAAGTCAAAAGATGCTTTTTGTTTGTTATTTTAAACTTTTTATTTAAAATAAACTGGAGTGCAAAGAATAACTGAAAGTTATACACCATAACTCATGTTCCCTGAAGGAAGGGAACGAGGTGCAACATACTTGCTATGGGAATTGCGCCCCCGCACGATTACCTGAAGGAATATACTCACGCCTTTACGGCTAGGGGCGTCACTGCCGCGCCAGAGGCCCCGCCCTCTGGGTACTTAAGCGGCTTGCGCCCCTCCATCTTTCTCCAAAGTTGCACTTCACCGAGCTTTCAGCATTGAAAAGGGCCAGATATGTTGCACCTCGTTCCCTTCCTTCAGGGAACATGAGTTATGGTGCATAACTTTCAGTTCCCTATCAGTCTGGTCTCTCGGTGCAACATACTTGCTATGGGAACGTAATCCATTCACATCCTTGAAATGCTCAGTAAAATGCATGCTAGAGTGAATGTCTGACCAGCAGACATCTCAAAGCTACTTTCTACTGTGTGTTAGAAAGGACAACCTGAGTGACGTCACGTCACCCGCAGTAACATCCAAACTGTAATGCTTTGCAAAAGTATTTAATGAGCTACAATTTGCAGCAGCACAGATGTCTGAGACTAGTACACCCTTGAATAATGACCAGGAAGTTGCCAAGTCCCTAGTGGAGTGAGCATGCACTCCAGAGGGTACCTGTTGACCTTTGCTACTGTACATCCTTTTAATGGCCTCAGTCACCCAATGTGAGAGGCGTTGTTTTGATAGCGCCCTCCTGGTAGCAGGTGCTGCAAAGCAGATGAACAGTTGGTTTGTTTTCCTCCATTCGGCTGTTCTCTGCATGTAGGTGCGTAAAGCCCTCAATGGGCAGAGAGCCTTTAGCCTTTCCTGTTCCTGAGTCAGGACAGGAGCAGGTGGGAAGGAGGAGATATCAAAGTCTAGACTCCTATGGTTCAAAGTCAAGACCTTGGGAGTGTATGCGGGATTAGGCCTTAGTGTGACCTTTGACCCGTCAGGGACGAATCTGGTTCACATTGGATGTACAGACAATGCATGGAGATCACCGCTGAGCAAAGTGCCAGGAGTAGAGCAGTTTTATAAGATAGTAAATCTATCTTAAACTCGCTCAGTGGCTCGAATGGAGGGTTACAAAGAGCCCCCAGGACCAGGCCAAGATCCCAACCAGGGGTCAGGGTCCTGCTGGGTGGATTAGTCCGAAGGACACCCTTTATAAATCTTATTATGTTTGGATATGCTCCGGGTGTCCTGTGTCCCCAGCTTTTGTGACAGGCTGAAATAGCAGATAGGAAAACTTTAATCGTTGAATAAGAACAACCTTTTTCCAGTAAGTCCTGAAGGAAAGTCAGGAGCTGAGCCAAGTCGCATGCATAAGAAATAATATTTCTTTCTGAGCATCAACTTCAAAAATACGCCACATTTGTGCCTATAAAGATTGTGTTGCTCTAGAACGGGCCTTTTGTATGGTTAATACCACATTTTCTGGCAGGCCTGACGCCATCAGCCTGTTCTTTTCAGCCAACAAGCAGAGACTTTTGGCAGTTCCTGGCCTAAGTGGCTGTACTGCCCCTTCTGGTGACACAGAGGTTGTTAACCCCTGGGGGTCAACCAGGTTGGGAAGAAGGCCTCCTTGCCTACGTGCCCCCAAGTTACCCTGCTCAGGGGTAATTGAGGGCAGATGTAACCTGTCATCCTTATTAGACAGGTTTGGAGCAGAAAGTCTATTTTCCTCCTCCAAGTTTGGAGTCCTGGGGCTGTGAGGCTGCGAGTTATGTAAACAAGCAGATCTCCTAACTCAAATACGTTTTCTGGGGTGGTCCAGTCTACTGGTCCTTGGCTTTAATGGAGCGTTGGTACCAGGTAAACCGACCGATGTCTGTGTTTTACCTGTTGGGAGAATTATTTTTGAAAGCAGATTTGGATCAGCACAGAGCGGGAGGTCACGTGCTGTCTGACTACTGCTTGGGCATTGAGTGTCCCTCATTAATAACAAAGGAGCGGCTGCAACGTGAGAATGTGGGGGTGTTCCTTTTGGTTTGGCAGACTTCAGATTATTTGGTGATAAAGAGCTCAGTCCCCCTCGAAAAACCGGAAGAGAGATCTGATTAAACTCTGACTTGTTTTCATCCACATGTAGTGGATCAGATCCCTGATCACTGATACACTTTTAACATGTCTCTGAACTATATTTGAAGCACCTCTCACTCATTCCTGCAGAGAGACATTTTAACACTATTTTATTTCAGTAATATCAATCAAGATACATGTTACTTCAAAAAAGACTCTCTTTATTTTTACTTGTTTGATTCAGATATAATCAAGGCATAACCTTGTGTTATTCATATGAACAAGTGTTAATTTTGATATATTGAATGATCATCATCATTCTTTAATGGGCTGATGTATTCTTAATATGTGCATACATGAATCAGAATGCTGCCTAAAGTTGAAATTTATGTTGAAGGATAAATCACCATTATATACGTTATTATGATTAGACCTATATTCTCATTCACAACTGTGTTTCATGTAATCACAAAGGTTTTCATGTTCAGATGCTTAATGCACTGTGCACATGTTAATCTTACCGGTGTGCAGTTTTGATCAGACCTGCAGCTTGGAGCAACTCACGGAGACCAACACATTCCAGAGGGGGATGGCACACAGACACAGAATTTGGCTGATCTAAAGAACAGGTACATCTTTATTACATTATCAGAAATACACTTAGTTTATGCAATACACTTAGTTTAGGACACAGAATGTTCACAGGATAAGGATAAATGTAAAACCAGTTTGAATCTAAACTCTTCTTAGACTCTTATGCTGAAACAAAGAGGCACACACAATCTAATGCAGGTCACTGCAGAGAGACCTTGGCCCAGCTATAAATCTCAGTTGCTGTGGCAACCATCGTTATCAGTTCGGCTGACCAATAAGACAACAGCAAAAGCCCAAAACATTTTATGATATCTCACACCAAGAAGGGGTGAGCTGGCATTCCTTGAGAAGACTTCGAGCGACAGGTCTGTTCAACGAATCCTCAGATCGTATGTGCACATTGATCTAATGATGTCTGCTTATTCTGTTAACCTGTATCTTTTTCAATAAATCATATTTGCTTCAAGAGACGCCTGGCTCATTTGAACATCCAAACTGAATTCCTTCAGTTCTGGTGACCAACCGACGTGATGAACCAGGTGGCCTGTTGAAATAGACGAGCAGAACTTCGTGACTGAGAGTGCAGTGGGCCCAAAAAGAACAGAAAGGTAAGTTGCACCGTGAATTACTCAAAACAACAATTTGGCCTAATATCCAAATTTACTGCACTAAAGTACGCAAGAGTCTCTCGAGATAAAGGACTCTTGTGAAGTTAAAATAAATAATTTGGTTGGTTAAAAGTGGTTCACAGATACGTTTTCAGTTTAAGCAGACAAGGGGTCGGTTCGGTTCGGGACCAGTGGGCTACGGCCCCTCCCCGCCCGAGTGCGGCCGAGGAGCGTGTGGGGCGCGTACACGTCTGATTAAAGTAATCACGAGGTGATCGAACGTTGAGGTTCTAATTACTTACTTTTGGGGAATAAACGTTTTCTGTTCAGGCCGTGAGTAGCCGGTTGTGGCCGCTTGTTTCACGTGGGGCTGATCCATTCGTCCGCGTGAGTAGTGGGAGTCACGAAGACTTGTTTCACTGTCTTGTTTAGAAAAGCGTTTCCGGTGCGTTCGATCCTTTGAGTAGCTGGTGAGGTCGTTCAACTTGTTTCACGCCCGCTCGTGAGTAGTTGAACAGCCGCAGCTTGTTTTGGAGGTTGTACGTAACCGATGCCTGGCGTCGTGGAGGGGTCGCCGGAAGTTCACGCGTGAGGTGAAAACTACATCTCCCAGAGTGCCTTGCGCTAAACTTGCGGATTAGCGCAGTGGAATCGCACTGGGGGAGGTGACCGAAGAGGTCTGTAGAGAAAAAAAGAGAAAAGCAACCCCAGAGAGGTTGCATGATTTGGGCTTGTGTTTAATTCGTTTTAAAATACTTTGCGTTGCATTTCTTTAAGTTTTTTAAGGTGAATCATCATTTTAGGGAAAAGAGATCTCAATTAGTTTCAAATTAGGAATTTTTGATTGTTTGGTAAATGTTTGTGTGGACTCAGATGTGTGTGTTTAAGGTGTTCTTCATGTGACTGATGTGTGGTGCTGCCATGAGTCTGCCAGCAGAGGGAGCTGTTGTTTAACACAGAAATAAAAGCCTGAACACAAGGGGAGCTCCTCAGACTTTTTTAGACTTTTTTTACTGTGTTACACAAGGGAACTCAGTGGATGGGAGAAACAATTGTGAAATAAAGCCTTTTTGAGTGAATGTTGTGTGAAAGCAGTCATGGAGCACATTAAGGAGAAACAGACCTGTCAAAAAGAATCTGTACATGAACAAATGATCAGGGTTCAGGCGGTGATAGCCATAATTCATGCAGCAGACCTTGGTAAGTGCAAACAATTAGATGCGTTAATCATACAAATTGTGAGAGCAGCAGAAAATTCAGAAAAATCAACAGAAAACCTAACACAATTAGTTTGGACAAAAGTGAAAGAACAGCAAAAATTGCTTGATGACATACAAACCAAACAAACAATTTGTACATCATTTTGGGAGCGTAGTAAGCTTAATAAAAGTCACCAACAACAAAAGCAATTAGTGGAGGTGTACAAGCAGTTAGCTTTGTTATCTCAGAGCGTACAAAATGTTGGAGAGACAAACAGTGGCGCAGAAATAGAAGAAAAAACAACACCATCTCCCTATGCTGTCAAGGCTACCGCCCTTCCTGCTCCATCAGCGGGACAGTATCCTCTGTTTCCAAGAAGGAGAGGTCGGAGGAGGTTTGAAGAAGATGACACCGAGGATGAGGAGCAGGTTCGTGTTGGTACCGCGATGGAAGATCGGATGAGGGGTCAGAGAGCACAACATTTCCGTAGTGAAGTTGAGCGGGAATTCAGTTATGCTGATGAGAGAAGAGATAGGGAATGGCCAGGTTCAATGTCTCCACGTCCACGTGACTATGACAGAGAGGAAGAGGGTCGAGCTGAGAGACGCTACGAGGAAGAAATGGGCAGGGGGTGTTACGGCCCCCCCAGAGCAGGTAGCAAGCATGCAGACAGGAGCAAACATGTAGGTGATCCGCAGGCTGAGAGGAAGAAAAAGTTCTTTTTTAATGGGTCCATTAGGTCAGGTGACCAGGTATAAGCCTTATAACATACGCAATGTGGATGCTCTTATTGCGAAACTGCCGGATTTGGCGGATGGAGCTGCGAGATGGTTGGATAAATTTAATTCTCTTACTGTGGGGGTCAAGTTGTCAGTGGGAGATCTAAATGCCACATTTGCATGTTACGCTAATCCAAACACGTTCCAAACATACCTGAATTTGCAGGTATTGCTCGGAGGGTACCGATACAGGATCGCAGAGGTTCCTGACGATACTCCTTTAGAAGACGCGTATATGGATATTGTTCCAATTATAAAAGCGCTGTACCCTCTGCCAGTGGGGGAACAAGTCCCTGAGTTTCGGTGGGACCGGACGATAGATCCGTATACATTCATTCAGCAATGTAAAGAGACTTGGGAGAAGGTCACAGGTGAGCGGGCACGATGCCTTCAGCAACGGCCATATTTCAGAAAAGCGGTTCTTGACGGACTCCCGGCTGATGTGGTCGATGAGATGGAGAAAAATCCTGACATGATCACGGCCTCACCAGACCGGTGGGAGAAGCACGTCGTACATCGTTTGAAGTATGTTAAAAAACAGGAGGATAAAGAGGCAGCCGAATTAGAGGTTGCAAAGAATCAATTGATTAAACTTCAGCTCTCAAGTGCCAGACAAACAGTTAATGAAAAAGCGAAAGAGAAAAAACAATTAATGGTACAAGAAGTACCAGCTAACTCTAAAGAAACAGGAGGGGCAGTAGACGCCTCTGGGGTGGTTGCTATGCAACAGTGGTCTGAAACTCCTGGCCCGAGAGGCAGAGGTGGACATCCAGCAAGAGGAGCTGGACGTGGCCGGGCAGGTGGTCAGAGAGGGCGAGGGGGAACCTGGAACACAGGGGCTCCACAAGGGGGGCAGCAGATGGGGGCCTGTTTCGTTTGCGGAAAGCTGGGACATTGGGCGCGCAGCTGCATCCACAAGCAACAGATGTGGGGACAGCAACAGCCGTACCAACAACCCATGGGTCAGCAGCAACCCATGGGTCAGCAACAGTTGTACCAGCAACCCATGGGCCAACAACAGTTTTACCAACAACAACCCATGAGCGCACCGCAACCCTTTCAGCAGATGGGAGGTCAACAGCAGCTACCTCAACAACAACTACCTCAACCACAACCACTGCAACAGACTCTACCTCAGCAGCAGGCAGTCCAGCCTTCCCTCACGACAGGGGGACGAGGCTTCCAACAACAATGAGACACCCCACAGAAAATCCTGAGCGTTGGGGGAGGGGCAGACCCAACCATTGAAGTGCAAGTGCGAAATGAGAGCTTGCAATTTCTGGTCGACACAGGAGCGACCTTTTCAACAGTGACTCACACCCCACCTGACTGCGAACTGTCACAGAGGTCAGTGGAGGTGATCGGATTTTCTGGGGCCACACAAAGACTGCCTGTAACGAGCCCACTACTCATAAGAGTGGGAACACAGACTCTGAGACATCCATTCGTGGTGGCAAGAAATGCACCCGCCAATCTGCTGGGAAGAGACATGCTGATCCGACTGGGAGCTTCAATCCTATGCTCATCAGATGGACTCATGGTGAGGTTGCCGGACGGCACCTCACTGAAATGTGGCCAGTTCACCACTACTCACTCACAGTGTGTGATACAACCAGTACAAAATGAATACGCTGACATGTACTGGGGGCTACTTGAACCTGAAGTCATGGGCGGAGGAGGCATCTATTCTGCTTATCTTGCGTGGAAACCACAGATACAGGAACTCCAGCCGTACTCGACCCCACCAGACCCTCCACATGTCACCCTCTTTTATGACAGAAGAGGAGATGAGGTGTTTCAGGAACACTTTGCAGAGCAAATCGAGGGTAAAATTTGGCCAATCACAACAGGTAATCTTTATGTGGGAGCAGAGGGAGTAGCTGCAATTGTTAATTTAACCCCTGAACAGCAGGAGTGGTATATGATGGGCACCGAAGCTGTGCCTCATATTTCACTAGGTTTGAATCCAAAATTTCAGGCTAAAGACTTGGGACCAATGGTAAAACGGGCTTCAGAAGCCGTTGACTGGGTAAAAACACCCACACCACTTGTCTGGCATTCAACGAGCTGCGGGTGTTATGCAATTGAGTCTATTGCACATGATGTAGCTATAATGCAACATGAAGAGCTCCCCATGGAGCACGGTCGTGAACAAACTGACCACCCGCGCGCCGGTCAGCTGATTGATAGCATGCCTGAGGCGTTGTGGTCAAAAGGCCCCACGGATGTGGGACTGATTGCCTGCCCGCCCATAACGTTTCAGGTCCAAACTACTCACCCACTGTGGATTAAACAATATCCTCACAAACAAATTGCAGAGGAGGGTATTGCAGAAACAATCCAAGGATTAAAAGAGAGTGGAGTGCTAGAACCTTCACAGTCTAATTGGAACACACCCATTTTACCTGTGCCAAAAGGGAACACAGGAAAATTCCGCATGGCGCATGATTTGAGGGCGATTAATAAACTTTTAATTACCCAAACTGTACCGGTTCCAAACCCATACGTGGCGTTAAACAATTTGACACCACAACATGAATGGTTCACCTGCCTGGATTTGGCGAATGCATTTTTCTGTCTGCCACTAGCAGAGGAATGCAGAGACATTTTTTCATTTACTTTTAGGGGCGAACAGCTCCGATATAAGAGAGCGCCTCAAGGTTTTGCGCTCACTCCTGGAATCTTCAACCAAGTCTTGAAACAGGTTCTGAGTAAGGTGCCACTCCCACAGGACACAGTTCTCATTCAGTATGTTGATGATCTTTTGATCGCCAGTCATACTGTCGAGGACTCACTGGCAGCAACTCAATCAGTCCTTGAACACTTACACGCTGCTGGTTTCAAAGTCAGTAGAACTAAATTACAGGCGGTAAGACGACAGGTGTCCTTCCTGGGGAGAGTGATCTCTCAGAAGGGAGCGGGCCTTTCATCTTCGCACCGAGACACAATCTTGCATCATCCAAAACCGCAGACAGTGAAAGAGATGCTGTCATTTCTCGGTCTGACAGGATATAGCCGAAATTATATCCCAGATTATGCAGGACAAACACAGATTTTGCGCGCTTTGGTTAAACAAAAAGGCATGAGAAACCCCACTGCACCGTTAGACTGGGATGAGGAAGCTGAGAGAACATTTATCAATGTGAAACAACAGATGAGCAGCGC
>JBBPBX010012316.1:20757-54275 GCA_038048925.1 Garcialebias charrua | reverse complement strand
GTTAGGCTCAACCCACTTCTGTATGAAACACATGACGGTTGTTTTTCATGATTTCATCTCATCTTTTGTTTATATGTTCTTAATTTCATGTGTACAGCACTTTGTTGCAGCTGCGGTTTTTTTAAATGGCTTTATAAATAAAGTATAATTGTTATTTTTATGTTTTAGTTCAATTTTTAGTGTATTTGCGATCGCTCACAACGCGCAGCCGGCAAAAATTAAACGAGCAGACCCCCGTCGTAGGGACCGGCGTCAACGGGACCATCTTCTGGCACGATGGAGCGGAGCTTCAAGTGTACAGCCTCGTTGCAGCCTGGCAGAAGCCTCGCAGCAGCGAGGACCTTCTCCTTACGGATTAATTTAAGGGAGACACTTGTTGAACTTTGTGTTGTCTTGACTGGAACAGCGATAACTCCCAAAATCTCCGCGTGAACGAGCGGAGCTGGCGAACACCGGAAGAGGAACAAGCTAACATTAGCATCGGATTCGGGTGGTCTCATGCTAAAAGGAGCAGCAAATTGCGGCGCGCTCAGACGGGTTTCGGTAAGTTATCTTAAGCTAACACTAACAGTAAGTCAAATGAGTAATAAAAAAAGAGCTAATTTTAAAACAACAACACATTATACAGATACTGGCTGTTACAGAGGGCGTAAACAGATCGTTGAAGGGCGTGGACTTCAGAACTTCAATCAGAACCAGTCGTTCAAAACGAAAGTTAAAAATGGCAGAATTAAAAAGGGTATAATTGATTATCTAAGAATTATTTTGTGTATTAAATTGAATGAACACTGTTTTTTAACCCCAAAGAAATACCATAAAAATTTTAAAAACATATATGTGGTCTCCTTTAAATGTTTCAGTGTTTTAGTGTTTAAATGGTTACTGTTGCACCGAGGGACTGAGAGAAACGCAATTTCAATCCTGTGTATGTCCTGTACATATTGCAGTTCTGACAATAAAGTTGACTTTGACTTATATATATATATATATATATATACACACACACACATACACACATACGTGTGTGTGTGTGTGTGTGTGTGTGTATGTAATGGCCTGAATTAAAGCAGTACAGTAGTCCCTCGCTACTTCGCCGTTCGACTTTCGCAGACGCGCTATTTTGCTGTTTTTTTTAAAGATTGTCAACCTTCACTTTACTCACATGATTGGGACGGTACAAGATAAAAGTTAACAATAAATAAATAATTTGGACAGGTGCTGCTATTTTGTAGTTTTCTTTCAAAGAGCCCACAATGTACGGTCAGTCAAAGAACTACACTACCCAGAAGCCAACAGTGCTTCCAGCCGCTGCTTTCTGACGAAATGAGGGAAAAGTTTTGATCCGATCCAGACTAAAAAGTTTGGTCCCTATTCATAGTGACTTGGGCGCTCAGTGGATGAAGGGATCAAAACCGGACCAGAACTACTTCCAGCCTCATCTGTCAATCTGAGCGCTGCTTGCCGGTCCATGAAGCCTCTCAAGTGGGTAGGTGTTGCTTGGAGGTCCGGTGTTTTCTCCGGAGCTCATCCAGATCTCTCTGGATTATTTGGACTCGATCTGGACCACTGTAGCCCCTTTCATAAGTCAGACCCGCGCTATTCCCGCACAGACCAGTCCGGCTTTAATGCCCATCGGGTCATTCATAAGACCACAGTTGAATGCGGGTTGGTCCAGCTCAAATAAACGTGTTCAGAAAAGAAGCCGCAACGCGGCTTCAAAAGAGGCGTGGAGCACAGCTAGGCTCCACCGCGACGTGGGACAGACGTGATCAGACGTTTACAAGTTGTCGTGTCTTTTTAAATATTTCCTCATAATAAATGTACAGCTGATGTCTGACTCCAGCCCATGCGCAGCACACACACACACCTGACGTTTTGAAGACACCACACAGAGTCGCTGCGAGAGAGAGAGGGGGGAAAAAGAGAAACACACACACACACACACACACACTCAGCACGCTGCGCTGCTGCTAGAGGGGAAAAAAAAGCGAAACTAGTTTATACAGTGGTTTCGTGTCATTTTTAATATAAATCTGCCTGTTGACTCCGCTCGCACACTGATGGCATCTGTATTCTGAGCGCGGATCGTGCGTCTTGCATTCATAAGTGGGTCTGCGCGGCTCAGATCCGGGGCTGATACTATGAACCGTGGCGGGTCAGAGGGGGATCAAAGGCGAGTCAATTTAATCCGCCAAACCGCGTTTGCGTGTTTTCTGAATGCTTGTTGGAGGCTTGAACACGCATAAAAGCCGGACCAACATGTCTTATGAAAGGGGCTTGTGTGGTTTGGTGCTGGCTCTCTGAAGGTCCAGCTCTCTCCAGAAGCATCTGGCGCTTAACAGCTGCAGAGAGCTGATCAAAACCAGACCAGAAACGGACCCAGGCTGATGAGTACCCTTGTAAAAATTTGCAGTATTGTACAGTACAAATATGTATGTTGTTAAAATGACGTAGGTTTAAGAGTTTAGAACATTGTGGGCTTTGTTGTTGCAGTGTCGGATGCGGCCCGCGGGCCGTGGTTTGGGGAACACTGGTTTAGAACAATGCAAGAGTGTGGGAAGGGTTTATCAAAATTTTAAATATTATAAATACAAAAAAATATATAGTGTTTCTACTTCATGGTTTTTCACTTATTGCGGTGGGTGTCTGGAAAGTAACCCCCATGATAAATGAGGGACTACTGTACTGTAAATACATAAATCTGTGTTGTATAGATCAGTCTTTGCCTCAGCCATAGAAAAAAACATTATGGGCAACCACTATTTAAATTTAGCAAGACAGTTGCTACAAGCTAAAAATAACAAAACTCCAGCTGGAAGCTAATAGGGGCATAAAAAGGCAACAATAAACCAAGTATAAAGAACATTTCTGAAGGAATTGAAGAAATCTGGATGTATTTCTGCAGAGGCTTTTTTTCTTTTGCAAACAAAGTTTAATATTTTGCATAGTATAAAAGTTACAAAAAATAAATGTTAGAGCACACTATCGCTGCTCAAATTAAACTTTTTGATGTTTTAATAGTTAAAATCGAAGGAGTACACAATGACTCAACATTCACATGATAAGTCCAATCAGAATATTTACAGGATTAATTAAAAATATTTTGGTGTCCTCAACAAGAGACGTCTTGTGGAGTCCATGTCTTGACAAATCAGAGCTATCATCACATTAAAATCTGTATTTTTATGTCTTTAAATGCATGTTTTGGAATATTAAGGCGTATTGGTGAACATATGTGTATTTTAGTGATTTATCTGCTCTGCAAAGTTTAAATAATTAAACTGACAAGTCAGTTAAGGATGTGAAAATTATTCTGAATTATTTACAGCTTGTTGCACTTCGCTTCTTTTGATCCCAATATAGTTATATGGTGTCGTGTCAGAATTTTTAAGTACATTTAAGATATTTCATGCACACAGATTATGGTAAAAAACACTAAACCAGCTTCCAAATGACAGTAAACATCTACTAATTTCTATCAGTAAATATTTACTGCACTTTCTGAACAAAGATTCACTGTGCAGCTTCAAACAGGGTTTAAAATTAGTCATTTATGGATTTAGAAAATGTTGACACACATCATCTTATTCTTAATGGCTCGCACGCTGCAGACTTTACTAAATGTTTGAAGCACAGCTTTTTTCTCTTCTGAAAATTTCCCTCAAAACAAAATGTCGACCTACGTGAGGTTCATGAAAATACAAACATTAAGGTTGCTCGTGTAAGAGGAAAGGATTGCAACTTCCTTGCAACTTTCCCTTTAAGAGAGTCAAGTTTACCAACCTTGCCAAAAGTCACAGTCAGGGTGTGTTTAAGTGAGCGGCGACGAGCCACAATGACTGAAGGCTTTCGATCCGTCGGTCCCGCAGGCCGATCGCCCTGACCGAGGCGTCCGTGAGCCCAAACGCCCTGAGATTCTGCTGGATTCTTCTGCACAGGAACAGACACAGGGATGACCAGTGGTAAGATGGAGGCCTGTTTGCAGGAGGGGCCGTCCTCCTGCTGAGACACAGTAAAAGCAAAAAAAACAAGGACAGAGACGGTCATGGGGACGTTAGGGAAATGGACGAGCATCATCTTCTCATAGCGGCGTTTCTATCATAGCATAAAAAAAACGAGCTCAACACAAAAATGTCTCCAACTCAGCCAGTTTTACACAAAATGACCAAAACTTTGAAGTGGTGGTAGCTGACATTAAACCCAAACACATATTCTGAGCAATGATAGATCGCACAAAATCTTTGCTTAAAATTGCATTTACTATTTGGAATAAACTCTTTCTGTTTACAGAAAATGTCACGAAAAGCCTCATGGGTTTGAATGAAACTTGCAGAAACTAGTCATTAGGTCTGTAACTGATTAACTTTTGGAGTAAACACAAATCAAGACGGCTACCATAGTCTAGGCCTGTCACAAACAATAAATCAATCACATGATGAAAATTATTGACCTCATTTTCATTTATCAGCTTTATCATTTCTTCATGTCTCTCTCTTTCTACTGAAGACACTGGATGACAAAAAGGCTCAACTCCGGTGCTCTTCACGGACCCCTCTCCCTCTCTCTTTAAAATCTGTTTTAACCATCCAAAATCGCGTTTTTGGATCGTTAAAAGCAGCTAAGCTGAGAAGCTAAGCTACGAGCTAAGCTAACAGGCCAATCTCGGGGGGGGGGAAAAACCTCTTGTCTTGTCGAAGCTCCAAAATTCACGGTTGAAACCTGTGCCTTCGTGTAAAAAGGTTTTCTCTGCAAAAAGAAGTTGGGAACTGGTTTACTCATTTGTTATTAAAAGCTTTGTGTGAAACATGTTGTGCTAAACAGGCCTGTCGCGATAAACAATAAATCAATAGGCTCTGTGCACAAGTGCCGTAAATCACTTGCGCATTGACCGGAAAGGTTATTTCCAGCTTCCGGTCTAGCCCCGGTCTCATTGAAAATAGTGCTGTCTGAATGTTTACAAGAGCTGCCCAAGACAATGTTCATCTTATCGTTGATTCCTGGTCCTCTGCTCCGACAAGCAAACGTAACAAGGGATTTAAATTGCATGTCTCAAGTTTTCTGCACAACTATGAGGGTAAGTAACGTTAGTTTGATCGCGTTGTGTTGTTGCTACCTGTTAGCGGCTAACGTTAGCCTATTAGCAACGCGATCTTTTTTTTGTGTACTCACGTTATAGAAACAGATTTTCCACACTTAAACAAAATGGCTCATATTTTGTGATCATTCTACATACATGCTGCTCTTCTCAGTTTCATGCAAAAATCAGGACACAGCTGTGAAGCTGTTGTCAGGACTCTGTGTCAGGTCCATGAAGAAAGCAGAAAAACCTCACCATAGGGTGAAGCTAGGATTGTTCAGATGACAGTTTTAAGATTACTGGTTCAGTAACCCCACGTTCCTGTTGTTAATGGGGATTTAGCTAAGATGGTAATTAATAAATTGGCTACACTTTAAGAAGATGTAAACAGTTGAGTTTGGCCTTGCTAGTCTCCAGTGGGTTATTTGCTGCATGCATTGTTCTTCTTTTATGGTTGTTACTTTTAACCCAGTGTTAATTTGGTAATTCATGCATATTATTGTAGTTTTACTTTAATCTAAAGAACACACTCACAGCCCTTCTTCTTCTTCTGAAGGCTAGAAGTTACTCTCTGATTTAAGGGGGGTGAACATTTGTGCTCAAAACAGTTTTCATTTATTAAAAAATAGACTGTGTGCACCCTCATGTTATGTTTAACTTGTCTTCTAGTTTCCTGGAGGAATACATCGGAGGACTGGGCAGCAGAGGAGTGGAGCGAGGATGTCAGTGTGAGTCAATCTAGTACATTCAGCTACATGTTTACATTCTTGGTCTAATTATTTTGACCTCGTGTGTTTTTATGCAGCTCTCAGAAACTAAAGTCTTCACTCCTGGACTGCTCCTCCTGTTAGCACCCTAGGAAGCAACACCTCCATTGGTCGACTGCCAGGTTTGGGAGCACCTGTACCTCCACCATTCTCCTCCAGCTGGGACATGAAGGTTTCTGAATTTAACACCACCTCTCTGTCGTCACAGTTCAGCCATAAGTTCATCAGTATCTGTGCAGTCTTGTTTGAATGTATGTGCGTGATATAGATTTAATTATTGTGTGTGTTTGCAGGTGATTGGCCTGCAGCCAGAGCCTTGTGCTGAGCCAGCTGGTTCAGAGACACTCCGGCCCCTCCTTGCCTCTGCCACGTCCATCTCAACAAGCAGCCCTTCTTCAGCGTCGTCTGCGCCCCAACACATCAGCACAGGCTGGCCTGGTTCTGGAGTGGCTGCTGCTGGTGCTTATCAGTCAAAGCAATTACAAGATTTTTTTTGTAAAATTTTCAGCCCTCATTAATCTGTTTACCTACTTCGTAGCAGATTCCATAAATCAATAAGTTTTATTTTAAAGGTTTTTAGCATATGATTTCTTACCTGTAAAATCTTGACCTTCTATTTCACAATTAAAGTTTTCAAATATTGAAATACAGAGGATATTGTGTTGTTGTTACTGTGGCTGTAAAACAAGACTAACAATAATTTAAAAAAATATCCAATTGAATGGATAATATATCTGTAATTTTCATTTAAGGCATTTGATTGTTAATATGTTTGTTTAACTTTACCCTGTTTTTGACACTATCAAACAAGGTTTTTCAAAGTTGGACCTCTCAAAAAACTTACATAGGTACAATAGGTTAACATTCTCACATATAATTAATTTAAAAGATATCCACATACCAAAATACAGTGGTCAATAAAATGTTTAGGTACTGCACTTACAAAAATGTGACATTTATTTTTATTTACCTCCAGAGAAAACAGTACAACATGTTTCCATCAAGAATATCTACTTACAAATGTAAGACAATGTCAATATACGTAAATGACAGCATTTTGTTTTTCTTCAAGACTGTGCCATCAGCTTTTCTGTCAAACTTCATATCTGCATTTCCTGACCAAAGAGCAGACTTTACTCTGGAGGAGCAGGGATGAAGGTGTTTGACACCGTAGTTCTGTACAGTCCAGGATAACTTGTGTGTCACTGTAGCGGCCATCAAAATCTTGTGCTGCAGCTCGGGGGCGGCTGCTGGTTATGGTGGGAGTTGGTGAAGACCAGACTCTGTGTGGAAGTGGAGGAAGGTGGTTCTCCTCCTCCAACACCAGGCTTCTGCAGCAAAGAGGCGAGATATATGAATCTTGTGCAGCACAGCCTGCAGAACCTAGATTAGTGTGTACAGTATTTACATGTCAGTACACTAACACACAGTGAACTAAAAACTCAATTTAATATACAATAAAATGACAAGTTAAATAGGTAAAATCAATAAAAAATGAAGTAAAATCAAGCCTCTATGGAGAAAACATTACCTTTGCCCAGGTGTGATATGGTTCTCAGCAGCAGGTGCACATGAGGGAGTGAAGACTTTAGTTTCTGAGAGCTGCATAAAAACACACTAGGTCAAAATAATTAGACCAAGAATGTAAATACAGTATGTAGCTGAATGTACTAGATTGACTCACACTAACATCCTCGCTCCACTCCTCTGCTCTGCTGCCCAGTCCTCCGATGCATTCCTCCAGGAAACTAGAAGACAAGTTAAACATAACATGAGGGTGCACACAGTCTATTTTTTAATAAACTGAAAACTGTTTTGAGCACAAATGTTCACCCCCCTTAAATCAGAGAGTAACTTCTAGCCTTCAGAAGAAGAAGAAGGGCTGTGAGTGTTTTCTTTAGATTAAAGTAAAACTACAATAATATGCATGAATTACCAAATTAACACTGGGTTAAAAGTAACAACCATAAAAGAAGAACAATGCATGCAGCAAATAACCCACTGGAGACTAGCAAGGCCAAACTCAACTGTTTACATCTTCTTAAAGTGTAGCCAATTTAATATTTAATTACCATCTTAGCTAAATCCCCATTAACAACAGGAACGTGGGGTTACTGAACCAGCAATTTTAAAACTGTCATCTGAACAATCCTAGCTTCACCCTATGGTGAGGTTTTTCTGCTTTCTTCATGGACCTGACACAGAGTCCTGACAACAGCTTCACAGCTGTGTCCTGATTTTTGCATGAAACTGAGAAGAGCAGCATGTATGTAGAATGATCACAAAATATGAGCCATTTTGTTTAAGTGTGGAAAATCTGTTTCTATAACGTGAGTACACAAAAAAAAGATCGCGTTGCTAATAGGCTAACGTTAGCCGCTAACAGGTAGCAACAACACAACGCGATCAAACTAACGTTACTTACCCTCATAGTTGTGCAGAAAACTTGAGACATGCAATTTAAATCCCTTGTTACGTTTGCTTGTCGGAGCAGAGGACCAGGAATCAACGATAAGATGAACATTGTCTTGGGCAGCTCTTGTAAACATTCAGACAGCACTATTTTCAATGAGACCGGGGCTAGACCGGAAGTTGGAAATCACCTTTCCGGTCAATGAGCAAGTGATTTACGACACTTGTGCACAGAGCCTATTAATCGCATGATGAATGAAAATTATTGACCTCATTTTCATTTATCGGCTTTATCGTTTCTTTATGTCTCTCTCTCTTTCTACTGAAGACACTGGTACTCTTCACTGACCCCCTCCCTTTCTTTTTTCTCCTTAAAATCAATTTAACCATCCAAAATCATGTTTTTGTACCATTAAAAGCAGCTAAACTGAGAAGCTGAGCTAACGAGGCCGACCTTGGGAATAAACCTCCGTCTTGTCGAGCTCCAAAATTCACAGTTGAAACCCGTGCCTTTGTGTAAAAAGTTGTTTTTCTCTGCAAAAAAAAAAGCTGAGAATTTGTTTACTAATTTTTATTTATTTATTAGAAGCTTTGTGTAAAAAATACAATGCTAAAGAGCTCAAATCACCGAATGTACGCCATGTCATGTCAAGGGCCCTCCCTCCCATTTTTCTTTAGACAGCCGCTCAACTATCCATCATTTGTCTCAAAGTCTTATACTGCCATCAGGTGGACAAAAAAAGTACTATACGCAAAACAAATAAATATTTCTTCTAAAATTTGACAATCAATTATTGTTAAATTTCAAACATTATCGTTTATCGCAATAATTTCTGAGACAATCACCCAGGAAATTTTGTTATCACCACAGGCCTAATGCTAAAGAGCTCAAACCACACCAAGCATCTGCCATTTTGAAAACCAAGGAGACAGCCCATGTCACATAAAGGGGCCATTTTTCTTAGAGACACTATGCTCAGACACACTCACTCAGACCCACCCTCATCCTCACTCACACAAAGACAAACAATAACGACACGTTCCATTCATTACCCTTACGCACCCTCTATCCACCTTATTCTTGGGGGTGTCACTGTAGAAACGAATGTGCATTGTACTTCCTGTCCGACACCGGAAGTGCCTGTATTCCATAGGCGGAGTATGGATCGCGGGTGTTTTTGAAAGTTATTTTCATTCATTTTATCGGAGCAAACACAGCTTTTGTTTAAACGGAACGTTTACTGAAATGTCCTACCGGGGTTCAGGTACCTGCTGTGCAGTTCGCGGCTGCACCAACAACCAGACCAAGCTAAGGGCCAGTTTACACGGCGCGTATTTTGAGTGTAACCGCTACTTTCTCTTTGCGACTTTGCTTATCGCCTACACGACGCTGCTGGCCCCCCTCGATGACACCGATACTTTTCTGACCCTGCTCTCAAGGTGGAAGTTTTTCGCTGACCCCCCGTTGATAATGTAAACATCTCCCGTGGAGCTTTTGTTTGAACACATGCACGCAGCACGCACGCGCAGACAGCCGGCATTTTAACAATGGCGGTGGACTGGACAGTGGACACACGCACCACTTTCTGAACTATAGCTGATGGAATATATTTTGATTCTCATATTTAATTATTCTACACCTTACCTGCATCTGTGTTGGAAGAGAGCCAGCTGCCTGGATCCAGTTGTCTGTTAACGAGGCAGTCGGACATTTCACGTGTCACGCTGCACTATAACATACTAAATGTGCTATATATTAACAGTTTAACAATAATAAACAGTATTTATGTTAGCGTGGGAGATATTTACATTTATCTGAGCTAAATGAAGCTATCTGGACTCGTTACGTCATGCCTAACATGCTGCTGAAAATGAAGACACCAGGTTGATTTTTAATTTATTTATTTATTCAACACCACAAACTCATGTCACAAACACTGAGAATTAAATTGAACACTTTTTAAAACACGTTAATCGAACTTTAATGAACTGGACTCTCTTGTTTTCATCCCACTGGACCCACATCCGAACCGCCGGTCCGCTTCGTGGAACGACAGCTTCGACCTCGCAGGAAAAAAATAAAAATAAAACCTCAGTTGGTTGTTCTGTGATCGAACTAAACACAAGGAAAGATTATTAAGAACATCGTTTACCTTGTAGCGCTGCTGTAAATCAGCTGATTCTCACGGACTAAAGTCAGACATGTTGACTCGGTTCCGGTCCAGACGTCCAGTCAGCTGGTGTGCAGCGGCCCCACTTGGTGTCAGATCTGTTGACTCTTATCCAAATTCCAGCTTTAACTTGTTGTTAACTTGTTGACAACAACTTGTAGTAGCTGAACTTTTAGCCAGAGAGGAAAACAGGCTGCCTCGTGTGCTTTGTTTACCTCAGGCAGGCAGCAGTGGCGCATGCGCAGTAGTGAAGGTTCCAAAGATCACAGCGCCATCTACAGGCCTAGCATGGTAACTACAGTAAATTCATGAGTACGGGGGGGGGGGGGGGAGAGAGTCGTATCCACAGAATTCGCCCATGTCAACGCAAAACTTTTCACCTAATTAACATACCCAAAAGTTGCGTTTCCCCCACACAGTGTCCGTGTAAACAGGGCCTAAATCTTTGGCTAAAACAACAGTGTTTTCAACACGGACCCAAAACAAAGAAAGAGTGTTCCTGCATCCTACTCTATGGCTGTGTCTGCGCGATCAGGTAACATCTGTAATTTCTTTTTATTCAGGGAGGGTTTATTAATGAGAGTTTTGGATGATTTACTGTCTTAAAATGATATATGTCAGGCGCGACCGGTGTTACAGAACACCGTGACTTTTAGCCGAGATAGCTGCTAACAAACGTTAGCCGAGAGACAGGAGCAAACGCGTTGCTATTTATGTATTTTTAAATTATGTCTGCGCGATCAGGTAACATCTTTTTATTCGGGGAGGGTTTATTAATGAGAGTTTTGGAAGATTTACTGTCTTAAAACGATAGATCTCAGACGCGACCGGTATTTTTAGCCGAGATAGCTGCTAACAAACCTTAGCCGAGAGGCCGGAGCAAACGCGTTCGCTATTTATGTATTTTTAAATTATGTCTGCGCGATCAGGTAACATCTTTTTATTCGGGGAGGGTTTATTAATGAGAGTTTTGGAAGATTTACTGTCTTAAAACGATAGATCTCAGACGCGACCGGTATTTTTAGCCGAGATAGCTGCTAACAAACCTTAGCCGAGAGGCCGGAGCAAACGCGTTCGCTATTTATGTATTTTTAAATTATGTCTGCGCGATCAGGTAACATCTGTAATTTCTTTTTATTTGTCCCTCCTCTTTTAACAAAACGAGTGGTGTTCCCACATTTTTAATGAACTAAAACAACAAAGTTTGGACTGTCTTCAACTGTATTACTCGCATGTAAACAAACGGTGTTTCCGGTCAACCGGAAGTCGTGTGCACATTTCGCGCAAAGCATCATGGGGCGTAGGAATAAGGTGGATACCCCCTAGGTCCAAGACATGTACCTGCCCCCTACTTGGGGCCACCCATACCCAAACCCAGGAGGTAGGCCCATTCATTCTGGGGTGTAGAGTAGCCGACATCCAAGATCCGGCCTAACCCCCGCCCTGCCGACAGGACAGGACACCCGAGCCCAAGCAGCCCCAGGGAGAGCGCAATGCCAGCCCCGCCCACGACTGGTCACGTGACTTGGGAGTGAGCCGAGCCGAGCAAAACCGAGCAGGCAGGGAGGGGGACACCGCGCGCTCTAACACAATGGCTTCAGGCTCGACAGAAGTCATAAAAGTTAAAAATTCAGGTAAGTTAGTCCATTTAAACGTGTATCTGATGAGACAGCGGAGATAAACGGAGCACGAGCTGGTCATGTAACCGGGCCTGTTGTTGACGCTGCCCTGTTAGCAGCTAGCTCAGCAAGCTAACGTTCTGCGTGAAAAAGCACATTCATTATCTGATTTAAAAAAAAAAGTTTTGTCGTTAGTGATATGAATTAATACAGAACCAGTAACACACACGTTTTGCGCAAGCTGTTTTTTTTTTTTAACTAGCGGTGTTTAATGTTGTTATCTTAGCTTTAGCATAGCTATTTAGATGAGGTGATGCACTTTCTCATTACGTGTACCTATTACCAAACCTGGTCGTGATGTCACAACTATTATACTATCCTTTTTATTGTCTGTTTTAAATAAAATGTTAATTATTATGTTCAGTAATGTGAAGCTATTTAGTCATCACGTTTTGCATTCACTTAACGTTGACAAACTGGGAAAAGCTAAAACCTGTACATTGTTTTTAACTAACAACGTGAGAAGATTTTTCTGGTCCTCAATTTTTGCACGAGTGAGAGGTGAGGATGTGAATGTGTGTATTTATTTATTTTATTTTGTATTACAGGACATGACAGAGTGTCTCTCCCACAGTTGAAAGAAGGCAGCAGCAATGACTGAAGAGGGAGCTCAAACTTTCTGAACACAGCCTCATCACTGAATGTCCAACAAGATGGGGATCCAAAGAAATGAAGTGTTAGAGCAGCTCAAAGCCATTTCTCAGGTGCTGTCAGGTGACTGTTATGCACACTCCCTTATACCAACCTGGCAGGATATTGAGGTGTTGGAGTCTGTTCACAAGGGTCTGCATCCTGCTGTTACTGACGGACTATGTTTACATTATTGTTCCAAGAGTTTTTTATTTTTAACTTTACATCTAAAACATTTAATAAGAACAGATACTAGTTTATTTTGTGTTCACTGAGTTTGAATTCCCAGAACGAGTTGGTTAAAGCAGATTCTCTTTGTTTTTTGCACTTTATTTTTTATGATGTTACTGGCTGGAAAGCAGGAAGTTAATTTTTTTTATATCTAATTTTTTATATTTATTTATTAACTGTCATGTGAAGTTCTGACAGTAGTTAGGAAGTTCACTTAACTTGTATACACTTGTATACACATATATATAAAGCTTGTACACACCACTAGACTGAGGAACAGCTTCTACCCTGAGGCTGTTAGACTCATGAATAAATAAATAAGAATAATCACTGCAAAATATCACATCATGCTGATGCTGATCTGTTTTCTTGTTGCTGTGTTCATTTGTGACCATCTGCTCATACAGACTCATGTTCGTGCTGCTGTTTATAATGATGTTTTTCTACTACATTAGGGCTTAGTGTATTACTAGTTGATGTTTTTCTTAGTTAATCCTAGATGTTATTACTGTTTTTCTCTTGCATTTGTTGTTGGATGTAACTGGGACCCTGTGTACATAATCTCGTTTTCATCACATGTACCACATGCGGTGCAAATGACAATAAAGGCTCCCTGACTCTGATACTACTGTATTGTGTTTATGAAACAAGAAAAAATAGAAATGGTGAAAAGAAAAGTCATACATTTGCTTGCTTTATTTAATCTCTGCTTTAAATGAATCTGACATTGTTTATTATAAAACAGATTGATTTATTGCTTCTGTTTGTTGAAAAATACTTCTGTTTGTTGAAAATACTTGAGAAGGTATTAAAAAATAATCGCATTTTAAATCGCAATTTATAGAAAAAAAATCGCAATTAGATTATTTTCCAAAATCGTTCAGCCTTACTCACAACCACACACAAATGGATGCAGGGATGTATATGTAGCTATCATATGCAGATATGTAGATGGATATGTGATATGAATGCATATGTATGTATACTGTATATATATATTTGTAAATATGGGTATGTTTATTTATGGAAATCTACTGCAAGGTCATGAATATTATTAGTCTTTTTTTAGATCTAATTTTTTATATTTATTTATTAACTGTCATGTGAAGTTCTGACAGTAGTTAGGAAGTTCACTTAACTTGTATACTATTGTGTTACTGTTTTTCTCTTGCATTTGTTGTTGGATGTAACTGGGACCCTGTGTACATAATCTCGTTTTCATCACATGTACCACATGCGGTGCAAATGACAAAGACTCTCTGACTCTTTATGCATGTATGTTTCGTTGCTGTGTTCTGTCATGTGCTTTGCAGGATTACGGACGGAGGTTGGGTGTGTGTGCCTTGTGCTCTCTTTGTGGATAATTGTTGTTTTGTTGTCTTACTTTCTATCTTTCCTTTCACTCTATTATAAAAAAAAATTAATATCGGTGTGAGAGGATGGCTGTAAGGTGAGAAGGGAGGCCATCTATAAATGGAAAGAAAAAAAAGAGACACTATGCTCGCTCCCTTACATCAATCCTTCGGTTCAAACAGTCTTATACTGCCTAGTGGTCGAAAAAAGGTACTACACGCAAAACAAATACATTTATTCTTAAATTTGACATTACTAATTACTGTCAAATTTCAAACAATATTATCGTTTATCGCAATAATTTCCGAGACAATTAATCGCCCAGCAAAATTTGTTATCGTGACAGGCCTAACCATAGCCAACACAGAAATGGCTCTAACTCAGTTAGTTTTACAGATGTTAAGCTCAAATTTGATGTGGTAGTAGCTGAGTTATTCCAACCCATCTGAGCATGACAGCTTGTGATGAGATCATGCATACATTTATGTTAAGGTTCGACCAAAATGGCTATGCTTTTTTTTTCCCCAGCAAAAAAATTGAGTTTAAAACTCTGGGCTGAAAGGAATCCTAAGCCTTTAATTGCTTAAATAATTTACTGTTTCTGTAGAAGACTTGAATGATTAATTATAACAACTCAATAGCCTTTAAGAGCCGTTTATATAACCAATATTAAAACTCCTTAACGCAAAGTATGTATTTTTGTTGTTGAAACACCAGAACTTTGTTGTTGTAGATCTACATAGTTGTGCTGCCTTTCACAGAAGCTCACCCCGGTGGTTTTGAAGCCGACAAAACTGGTTCTCAAAGCTTGCGAGCAGGAGGCGAAAAGAATTTCATCATTTTAATTTGAGGTCGAGTCAAAAAACAGGACATTGTGAATCTTATCTCTTTATCCTGAAATGTGCTACTTGTTAGCCACGGGAACAGCGGTTTCGGCCTCGTAAACAGAGCGTTAAAACCTGTTTGGGGGGAACGGGAGTGTAGCCGTGCAGGTTGACAGCTCGGCCCCTCCCTGCCTCTGCTGAATGACTAGGAAAAGCACCTGAGGAATGTGGAGGTGTGCAGACATGCAGCTGCTCCAACTGTACACCCAGTGTGCAACGCTCTGCGCCAATATCTAGATCCTCCTAACCCCTTGGAGGCAGAGAACGGTGTCCCCTTGTTTGTGTTTATTGCCTGATAAACGAAGCAGCTAAGGAGAAAAAAAAATAGAGGAATGTCTAAATGGGTGCACCGCCAATATCTAGATCCTCCTAACCCCTTGGAGGCAGAGAACGGTGTCCCCTTGTTTGTGTTTATTGCCTGATAAACGAAGCAGCTAAGGAGAAAAAAAAATAGAGGAATGTCTAAATGGGTGCACCGCCTACTATGCAAACATTATAAATCCTGAACAGCGACCGTATCGTCTTTCTTACGAGGACAATACCGCTGATGTTGAATAAAACCAGACCTTGAATTGAACCTGATGCAGCACAAGAATCCGGTGCAAGATAATACAAGCCCAAAACCAGAAAAGTTGGCACGTTGTGGAAATCGCAAATAAAAACAGAATACAATGACTTGCAAATCTTTTTCAACCTATATTCAATTGAACACACTGCAAAGACCACATACTTAACGTTCGAACTGGTAAACTTTGTTATTTTTTGCAATTATTAGCTCATTTGGAATTTGATGCCTGCAACATGTTTCAAAAAAGCTGGCACAAGTGACAAAGAAGACAGAGAAATTTGAGGAATGCTCATCAAACACTTATTTGGAATATCCCACAGGTGAACATGCAAATTGGGAACAGGTGGGTGCCATGATTGGGTATAAAAGCAGCTTCCTTGACATGCTCAGTCATCCACATAGAAGGATGGGGCGAGGGTCACCACTCTGTGAACAAATGCGTGGGCAAATTGTCGAACAGTTCAAGAACAACTTTTCTCAACGAGCTATTGCAAGGAATTTAGGAATTTCACCATCTACGGTCCGTAATATCATCAAAAGGTTCAGAGAATCTGGAGAAATCACTACACGTAAGGGGCAAGGCCGAAAACCAACATTGAATGCCCGTGACCTTCGATCCCTCAGGCGGTACTGCATCAAAAACCGACATCAGTGTGTAAAAGATATCACCACATGGGCTCAGGAATACTTCAGAAAACCACTGTCAGTAACTACAGTTCGTCGCTACATCTGTAAGTGCAAGTTAAAGCTCTACTATGCAAAGCAAAAGCCATTCATCAACAAGATCCAGAAACGCCGCCGGCTTTGCTGGGCCCGAGCACATCTGAGATGGACTGATGCAAAGTGGAAAAGTGTTCTGTGGTCTGATGAGTCCACATTTCAAATTGTCTTTGGAAACTGTGGACGTCGTGTCTTACGGACCAAAGAGGAAAAGAACCATCAGGACTGTTATAGGCGCAAAGTTCAAAAGCCAGCATCTGTGATGGTATGGGGGTGCATTAGTGCCCAAGGCATGGGTAACTTACACATCTGTGAAGGCACCATTAATGCTGAAAGGTACATACAGGTTTTGGAGCAACATATGCTGCCATCCAAGCGACGTCTTTTTCATGGACGCCCCAGCTTATTTCAGCAAGACAATGCCAAGCCACATTCTGCACGTGTTACAACAGCGTGGCTTCGTAGCAAAAGAGTGCGGGTCCTCCCCTGGCCTGCCTGCAGTCCAGACCTGTCCCCCATTGAAAATGTGTGGCGCATTATGAAACGTAAAATACGACAACGGAGACCCCGGACTGTTGAACAACTTAAGCTGTACATCAAGCAAGAATGGGGAAGAATTCCACCTGAAAAGCTTCAAAAATTGGTCTCCTCAGTTCCCAAACGTTTACTGAGTGTTGTTAAAAGGAAAGGCGATGTAACACAGTGGTAAATATGTCCCTGTGCCAACTTTTTTGCAATGTGTTGCTGCCATTGAATTCTAAGTTAATGGTTATTTGCAAAACAAAATAAAGTTTCTCCGTTCGAACATTAAATATATTGTCTTTGCATTCTATTCAGTTGAATATGGGTTGAAAAAGATTTGCAAGTCATTGTATTCTGTTTTTATTTGCGATTTGCACAACGTGCCAACTTTTCTGGTTTTGGGCTTGTAATAAAAAACTGTGCAGTTGTTTTGCTTCACTTATAAAACTGTCTTCAGAAACCAAGGCTGAGCTCAAGACTGCAGGTTTACATGTGGTGTCTAGAGTTTCTAAAAGCAGAATGGGAGGCAGAGCGTTCAGTTATCAAGCTCCTCTGTGGTGGGACTATCTTCCAGTTTTTGTCTGAGGCTGACACTCTGCTTTTAGACCAGGCTTATTTTCATAAATCCTATAAGGGTTTCCTAAGGTATCCCTTAGTTATGCTGTTACAAGCTTAAAGTGTGTGTGACATGATTTTGGAACTATGCATAAAGTGGCAGAGTAGCTACCGGTACTCAGCTTTGATTTTTTTGTACACAGATGCTTCGAATAATTAATATACTGTATAAAAGTATTTTTGAATAAAATAGTTCTCTTCAGTGCGTCGCAGTTTTCGGGTGAAGGAGGGGTCAAACGCCAACGCATTTTATGACGCAATCGCCACAACGCACCTTGTAAATAACTATGGCAGAGAATATACAAACAGAGGAATTAAGCAATTTAAGTGAAGATTTGAGCGATTTGTCTTCAGTTTGGGAAGCCGAAGTTAGTTCGAGTGATGAACAAGAAACAGGGTACCCGGATATCCCTTGACGAAACACGGCGCCAATTTTAAAATCACTTTTAAATCAAATTTTCATAGATTTATCAATTTGTTTGTAAAAACGAACAGTTGAATGAGACAACATACAGTATATATGTTGGTATATATATATATATATATATATATATATATATATGTTGTGCCACATTATGCATAGTTCCAAAATCATGTCACACACCCTTTAAGACTGATGGAGGACATATTCACCTGCATTTCCTCCCTCTTTACACACTCCATGTTTGCATTTGCAATTATTTATATTATTAACCAGTTTTCCTTGGTTTTTCACCCCATAGAAACTACCGTATTTTCTGGAATATAGGTCGGACCGGAATATAGGTCGCTTTGGCCAATTATTGCCAAAAAATTGGAATAATCCATAAACGGGTCGCACCTAAATATAGGTCGCACCTACGTCACGTCCTATAGCAGCGAACAGACCTGCATGTACCGGTATTTTAATTTTAGCAGGATAAACACCTAAAAATATATATTTGTTAGCTGACATTATTGTAAGAGCCATGAATAGGTTGCACCTAAATATAGGTCGCAACACATGCAGATTGACAAAAAGCCGCGACCTGTATTCCGGAAAATACGGGTACACCTGGACCAGTCCCATTCGTTCCTGTCAACTTAATTGAGACCGACGGCTGCCCATCCCGAGCTCAGTTCTGTTGGAGGTTTCTTCCACCAGCGAGCTTGCTCAGGAGGTGGGACTGTAAAGAAGTGAAAACATTACGCAATCCGCCGGCGTCCTTAGACAACTTTACCTAATTGACGTTTCTCAATGTACTGTTTGTGAATGGATTGTATTTATAACAAGAATGAATGGACTGTGATTGAATCAATCTGAACAGGATTTATGATTTGGACTATAAACAGAGTCAAACTGGACCGCGGCTGGAAGTCAAATAAAACCAGCACAAAAAAGGGATTTTGTAAAACCAAAGGGAAGTTCTGAATGGAAACAGGGCTCTTCCTCTTTGCTTGCCAGTTTGACCAGAGCAGAAAACGTGTTGTCACTTGTATAAATTAGCTTCTTTTCTAGTCTGGTTTATGTTTACTTAACCTAAAGTCAGTATTTAAGTTGTACTTTACCCTATTTGTGCCTCAGGTTAATAAATTAGTTACACCAGGAGAGTAAAAATATACTTTTTTTTCAACCTTGATAGTTTTTGCAGGCAGGGACTCCATCTCTGACGCCTTCTGAGCAAGAGTCTCCAAGTTGATCTCCTTGGATGCTCTCCTCCTCCTGCGGGTGATCTGTATGACTCCTCCCGTTGCCGCCTGGTTCTCTCCACCTCTCGGTGCCGGCACGCCCGCGACTCCATTTTGGGACGGCGGAGCCTCTTTGGAGGCTTGAGACCAAATGTTTGTGGAAGGGGGGCCCAGCGGGGACTGTCCCTCTCTGGAAAGGCGACGCGAGCGCCGAGGGGCCGCCGACGAGTCCGCAGGGTTTGCGGCGGCCTTCTCGGCGCCCTGACCGGGTAAAGCCGACGCATTGCCAACCTCTAGTTGCGTCTGTGGCTCCGTCGATTGCGCGTCGTCGCTTTTCGCCGCGGCGTCGGGCGGAAGGAGGTCCGGAGGCTGAAAAGCGCCAAAGGTTTGGGTCTGTTGTTTTAGCTGCACCTGAGATTGCGTCGTTTCTTGCTGTAGAATATTTTGTTGCTGCATTTGTTGCTGCTGCTGAATTTGTTGTTGTTGCTCCTGCAGCTGTTGCTGGTGATACTGTTGCTGCATTTGTTGCTGCAGCTGCTGCTGTTGCATTTGTTGCTGTTGGATTTGTTGTTGCTGCATATGTTGTTGTTGTTGTTGTTGTTGCTGCTGAAGCTGAAGTTGATGCTGTTGGTGCATGTGTTGCTGCTGCTGTTGTTGCTGATGGTGGTGCATTTGCTGCTGCTGCACTGGGTGCAGATGTTGCTGCTGCTGAGGTTTGGGCTGCTCGCTGTACACCACCGCCTTGTTTCCCGGGAAAACGGAGTAGTAATTGGACGAGAACTTGCTGGGCCTGAACGACGCCTGGAACGGTTGCAGAACGGGCGGGGCCTGCACCGCGTGAGGTTGACCCTGGCCGTGTTGATAGGCTTGCAGCTGCGCCTGGTGCATCGCGGCAACGGTGGCGGCATGCTGCCCCCACTCCAGCCCCCCGCCTTGCGTTTGAGCCTGGGCGGCGTCTCTGTAAGCCTCCACGGGTGCCGGCAGCTGGTTTTCCCTTCCCATCGGCATTGCCACACCCTCGTGGACTCCCTTGTGGAAGGCTATCTGATCCCTTACTCCGCTCATGTAGGGGCCAAAGTTCTGCCCCCAGGTCGGCACGGGAGCTTCCTGAGACCAGCCGGGCGCCTGTATGGGGTCCTGGATCCATTTAACGGGAGCAGCCTGTTGATAGTGGGGCAGACTTTGGTGACCGACTCCAGAGCCGCCCGCAGAGTCGCTGTGACTCGTCTTTAAAGCCGGAGGTCCCATGCCGAAATAAACGTCCCCCGAGTGCTGCACAGCCTCTTTCATGGCCGGAGTCTGATGCTTGCTCTTGTCAGCGTTCACTTGAGATGGGAGACTCATAGCAACAACCAATGTCTGAATCTCTGAGCGTGCAAAACTTGGTCGATGCCCTCTGTAGTGCGAACACTTGAACTGTGTAGACAGAGGTACTGTATCTGGGAGGAAGCGTAAATCCCAAAGGAAGGTGCAGGGTGGGGTACGTGCAGCCCACTTCTTCTCAGCAATTAAATCCGAGCTCTGCTGTCCATTTTCCTCATCCTCCTCGGGGAGCCAGACCTGATAGTGAGAAAAGGAGAGATCATAAATGTGTTTCTTTTAAAAGGAGAAGCATGAAGAAGAGTTCAGTCCACACACTAACACAAGTCGCCAGCAGCAAAGAGGAAACTGAGGCCTACAGCAGCAAACAGCCCCGTCTGGGAAGAGTGCACATTTAGAAACAAAGCAGAATAAACATTACAGTATTTATTTGGACGAAGGTGCGTGCAGAGAACATTATTATTGCACAAGTTGTGAGACAGCAGCAACAAGGAGGCGCGTGAAGCTGCCATTATTTGGCACAACAAGAAATACAGGAAACGAAGGGGCTCGTGCAAGAAAGAAAGCACCCGAGCGACAGCCACAGAAATGTCATGTCACACATGAGCAATAAGGAAGCAACACCGCGGATTACCTTCTTCTTCTCACTGGCGCACAGGACTGTCGAACAGCTCCATGGAGTCACCACCACCTCGGGTTCGATCAGAGTCGAGTGCGCGCAGCAGCTCCATGACGAAGGAGAAAAAGAAGCAGGGTCTGTGCGCAGCGAGTGTCATAACTCTTGACAACTTTCCATCGAGTTTTCACCACAGCAGCGGCACAATATGGCGACGGCAACACGGAAAGAAGGTCCCGACAGCCGTTAAAAAATAAAAAAGCTTCTTAACGTCGTTACGTTGCACAGCGGATCCGTAAAATCGTGCACTTCCAGGAAAACATGTCCACAACTTTCTTTCTACCCCCCCGCTCTCCACCTCCTCCCGCAACACGAACGGGTGAAACGCGCAGAGGCGGTGTGTGAAAATGCTGCCGCGCCACGGCGGCTGCGGGTATTTTCTCTGATTTAAAACACCGCAAACACCGAGGGGGTTCTTTTGAGCTGCGAAACTGCGCAAATGCGCAACGTTTGACGCTCGCGAACGCACCACCTTGCCAAGAGCAGCTAGCATGGCAGCTAGCTAGCTCAACCCACATCCGGTGTTGCCAGATCTCGCGACAGAAACAAGCGAGCAGCCCCATGAAACAAGCCCAAAACAAGCAAATCGCTTTAAACAGTATAACATTTGATTTGATTTGATTTTGATGTTTATTCATTCATTTTTAAAGAACAATACAAGACAGTTTCATCAGATACAAGAATACAAGTAGGATAAAATGAAAGGAGCAGAAAGAAGATGAAATCTTATTATATCTGCCCCTTATTTCACTGTTTGTTCAACCAATGTTAACCTTCAAGCTACATCACAAAATGAATAATTCTACTTAATTTTACTAACTGTAATACACAAACTACATCACAAAATGAATAATTCTACTTAATTTATCTAGCTGTAATACACAAACTACATCACAAAATGAATAATTCTACTTAATTTTCTAACTGTAATACACAAACTACATCACAAAAATGAATAATTCTGGCATTACAGTACATATAAACAGCAAAATTATGCTAAACACTTTGAAGAACATATATCCACTTTAAAAAATAAAAAATACATTTAGCATATTTATACAAATTAATCCCATTAAGCCGAGACTCATTTCCCAGAGACCTGAAGAGTGATGACAACAATGGACAACGACAACAACAACAACAGACAATCATAAAGGATGCGTACGAATAAAAAAATAAAATTAAAATTAAACAGCAAACTATAGTAAGCTAAGTCAACAAAAAAACTTTCTTTAATCTCTATCCTGAATCATGCTTTAAGTGTGCGCTCTTTCTCCCATTCTTTATTATATTTTTTCACATATTTCCCACACTTATTGGAGCTCATTTTAGCGTGGTCTTGTCACTAGACAAAGAATAAAGAACAACTAATAACAAGCCCAAACAAACGACTGTGCATTCAAAGCAAGCCAAAGGAAACCACAACAAGCGACTCACCAATTTATAAACGGCTTCTGAAAATTATACGCCCAAAGTCGCTTATAATCAGCGGACTTGGCAACTATGCATCCGATTGCCCAATCCCGAGGTTTGACCACGCCCATAGTTACATCCGTTTGCGTTTGTTTAGTGTTCCAGGTCGTCCTGAATGCGGGGTTATTGGGTAAATTCAGAGCCGCGATCAAAATATTAGACACGCTGCGTTTTAAATCAAACACCCACATGATTTGTTTTAATATTCTGTGTTATGCAATCAACGTACTGTATATACATGTTTTGTGCTTGAGCTATTTTAGTCATTCATAAATCAAAACATTCAGCTCATTTCGGAGGTGGATGCTTTTCAAAATGTTTAACTTTGTTTATAGATATTTTCCACACATTTAGAGAGATCGGAGGCAATGTGTTCAACATAACGGTACTTCTTCCAGTTATTTAACAGTTAAAAATGGTGTACCACAAGGCTCAGTCTTCGGACAAACCCTCTTTACAATCTACATAGGTATGTTGGTCAGAGCATCCCTGATGCATCCTTACATTTATATGCTGATGACACAGTTGTTTATTGTCGAGCTAAAACAGTTGCTAAGGCTTTCCAGCTTTTGCAATCCGCTTTCGACATCATCCAGTCAGATTTGTTCCGGCTCAAACTTGTCCTAAATGCTGAGAAAACCAAAGGGATGTTTTTTTCAAGTAGGAAGTCGGTCCCAGCAGTTCTTCCTCTGATTTTATCCTAAAATGGTGTCCCTATTGAGTTTGTTGATAAATACTGTATTTGGGTATCCTGGTCGATTTGCACATCTCTCTTTTAAACTCCACGTGGAAAACCTAGTAACGAAACTGAAAGTTAAACTGGGTTTCTTTTTCAGAAACAGATCATGTCTAACACTGAATGCTGAAACGCCTTGTATCTGTGACTTTCCTTCCTTCCATTGATTACGGCGACATTAACTACATGAATGCTCCTAAGCACTGCAGATGTTGGATGTTGTCTATCATGGTGCACTAAGATTCATAACTGGCTGTGATTATCGTACCCACCACTGCACCCTGTATATCAGCGGGCAGCACGGTGGCACAACTGGTAGAGCTGCTGCCTCTCAGCGAGAAGGTTGCCGGTTCAAATCCCGGTCCGGGGCCTTTCTGGGTGGAGTTTGCATGTTCTCCCCGTGCATGCGTGGGTTTCCTCCGGGTACTCCGGTTTCCTCCCACAGACCAAAAAACATGCTTGTTAGGCTGATTGGTGACTCTAAATTGACCCTAGGTGTGAGTGTGAGAGTGGATGGTTGTTTGGTGTGAGTGAGACAGGTCCCTCTTGTAAATGAGTCCCCGTGACTCAACGAGGCTAGCCTGTATAAATAAAGGTTGAATGAATGAATGAATGAATCATTAACCTCACGCAGACTCTTCCATTGGTACATTTTCATCTTTAAATCACTTCTTGGTCTGCTGCTGCCTTCATACATACATGTCTTTGCGTGAGTGCAGCTACAGCGTGCGCTCTCAGGACATGATTACCTGAAGTGTTCCATCAGTGAGGAGGACTGAACTTGGCAAAAGGGCCTTCTCCTACTCCGCTCCTGCTTCCTGGAATATCTTACAAAAAGATTTGAAGCTCTCGGCCTTGACCTCTCTGGATGGCTTTAAAGCTCCACTGACATCATCTTTTAACTTTCCATAAAATGGCACAACATATATATATATTAAGATTGACCTCTGATCGTTTTTGCTAAAACAATGTTAAATTAATTAGAATTCCTCTCAAAAACAGTTTAAAATTAGCGCCATTTTTTTAACACGATAAATAGGGATTTCCCGTCGCAGGATGATGACGTCATAACAAGAATTTTCTCTACTGCGCAGCTTGAAAACAATGGAGGAGCTACAAACTCGATCCGTCCAATTTAGCCATTTAAAAGTTAATTTTTTAGCGGATTGTCTTCAGAGAAGCCAAAGTTATTTCCAGTAAACAGCAGGTTATAATGTTTTTCAGCTCCTGCTGGTTTTTGGAGACCTTCACTTCATGAGGTGAGCTGCTGTGTGGAGTTACATGAGCTGCATGTGGACGAGGCAGAAGTAATTCTACAACATGTACATCGTCTCCACAGCACTGAAATGGTAATATATTAGTTAATGTTTCTAATAATTATTCAACATTATTAGTTATTAGTTTGTGTACAAAACAATTTGCACAGGCTCCTGCAGCTGTTGATTATTTTGCTTCAATTTGTCAGCTTTGTTATTTAATCCAGTCAACATGTTTACAATACTTCATATTTATTTTTCTATTTAATTTGGACATCACTTGGTGTTATAGTGGTGTATCATTAAAATGATGGAAATACTGTACATGACATTAGTTTGACCCATTGTCTTAATATACAGTATACTGCATATAATATATACTGTGTGTGTCTGTGTGTTTTATCATCAATTCACAGAAATATCTTCACCTGAAGAGTGGACCCAGGTGGTGGAGAACAAACCTTGAAGAGAAACTAGACAGATGTCCTCTGCATCCAGACCTACAACACCTGGACATCAAGGGTGGACGAGGAGTTGGAATCCTGGCAAAAACCAATGCAGACATGTTCCTGTTTTTGATTTTCTAAATCTGCCTTATAATCTGTCTGTTTTGCTACTTTGATATCTTTGTTTTAATTTGTTTGAAAAAAAATCTGTACTTCTCTCTTATGTTTGTCTATTATTGATTGTTTAAGGAAATTCTACTGTTGCTGTTGTCATCATTCTTTAATTCAAATAAAGGTTGAATGAGATCGCTTTAATTGATTCATTCAACCTTTATTTATATAGCTCAGTCCCATTGAGTCACAGGACTCATTTACAAGAGACATGATTTTAACAAAGAATGATGACAACAGCTAGACAACAGCAGGCAGTCATAAAAGAAAGCATACAAATTGAGAAGAACAAATTAAAGAAAACTGTATTAAAAAAACCAAAACATCTAGATTTTAAAGTGATGCAAAACAGGAACATGTCTTGCATTGGTTTTCACATGAACTTAACAGATGTTTGAAGCCACTTAAGAGGTCATGGTTGAGAGCTCAGATCTTTTTGCAAGATATTCCAGGATACCTGAGTGGAGTAGGAGAAGGCCCATTTGCCTAATTCTTGCAAAAGCACTGCTCTTTCATATTTGCTTCATAATAATAATAATAATAATAATAATAATAATAATAATAATAATAATAATAATAATAATAATCATCATTTTATTTAAAAGCGCCTTTCAGGACACCCAAGGACACTTAACAAACCAATACAGTGCAAACATTATCAGTGACAAATTGAAATATAAAATACATAAAGATTATAAAATGCAAAATAATAAAAATACATTTAGTAAAGTTAATGATAAGCTAGTCTAAAGAGATGTGTTTTCAGGGCAGTCTTGAACAGAGAAAGGGAGGTGGTGTTTCGAAGGTCTGGCGGTAGAGCGTTCCAGAGGTGAGGGGCAGAGCAGGTGAAGGCCCTGCTCCCCATGGTGGAGAGGCGGGCAGAGGGTACATGGAGATGTAGTGAAGAGGAGGACCTGAGAGAGCGTGATGGGATGGAGATTTGTAGGAGGTCAGATAGATAAGGAGGGGCAAGGTTGTGGATAGATTTGAACGTGAGGAGTAGAATTTTGAAGATGATGCGTGATTTAACCGGGAGCCAGTGGAGCTGCTGCAGGACAGGAGTGATGTGGTTATAGTAGGAGGTTTGAGTGATGACACGGGCAGCTGAGTTCTGGACCATCTGTAACTTGTGGAGAGATTTGTTGGGGAGGCCGTAGAGAAGGGAGTTGCAGTAATCGATACGGGAAGTCACAAGACTGTGCACCAGGATGGCTGTGGAGCGGGGTGTGAGAGAAGGACGGAGACGGTTAATATTACGGAGGTGGAAATAGGCAGACCGAGTAATATTGTTGATGTGTGAAGTGAAGGAGAGAGTGGTGTCGAGGATGACACCGAGGCTCTTGACCTGAGGGGAGGGGGATAGCAGAGAGTTGTTAAGGGGGACGAGAAGATGTTCTGATTTTGAAATAGAGTTTTTGGTACCGACGAGAATGATTTCTGTTTTGTTGCTGTTTAGTTGAAGGAAATTGTTAGAAAACCAGTGATTTAGCTCGTTGAGACAGTCGGTGAGGATGGAGGGTGGGTGGAGTTAGGTTTTGATGACAAGTAGAGCTGTGTGTCATCAGCATAACAGTGGAAATGGACGCCGTATTTGCGGAAGATGTGACCTAGAGGAAGGAGGTAAATGATGAAGAGGAGGGGTCCGAGGACAGAGCCTTGGGGGACACCCGTGGAGACAGGGGAAGACTGGGAACGGAAGGATTTAAGCTGAATGAATTGAGTGCGGTCAGAGAGATAGGAGTTGAACCAGTCTAACGGGGTACCTGAGATGCCAATGGAGGTTAGTCTGTTGAGGAGGATAGAATGACAGATGGTGTCGAAGGCAGAACTTAGATCAAGAAGAATGAGGATGGACAGAAGACCAGAGTCAGCAGCAAGAAGAAGGTCGTTAGTAATTTTTACTAGAGCTGTTTCGGTGCTATGGTGGGGGCGAAATCCAGATTGAAACTCTTCATAAATGTTGTTGTTGGACAGGTGTGAGTGAAGTTGACTAGCAACAGTTTTTTCAAGGATCTTGGAGATGAAGGGCAGATTGGAGATCGGACGAAGATTACTGAAGTTGGTGAAGTCAAGACCTGGTTTCTTGATGATGGGGGTGATGGCAGCAGATTTGAAGGCTGTGGGAACAATGCCAGAGGTCAGGGAGGAGTGGATGATATTAGTGATGATAGGGAGCAGAGACGGGAGACAGGATTTAACAAGAACTGTGGGAAATGGGTCAACAAACTTGCTTTGTGTAGCTCTTTTTGTGTTAACTGTCTAACTGCAACTCTGCTTTTAAGCATCCATCCATCCATCCCATTATCTTCTGTTTGTTCTAGTCAGGTCACGGGAGCAGCACATTGAGCAGGGAGGCCCATAGACATCTCTTTCCACAGCCACCTCTTGCAGCTCTTCTGGGGAGCCCAAGGTGTTCCCAGGCCAACTGCTCTCCAGCATGTCTGGTCCTGGGTCTTCCCCGGGGTCTCCCCCCTAGGGAGGTGGCCAGCTTTTTGGCCACACTTTGCTATTTTTAGCTTTTGACTATACTTTGCCCTGGATTTTACTCCTTTAAATTTTGTGCTAGCATTTTTGCTACTCTTTGATTTTAGCTAGGGTTTTGCAATTTTTTTTGCTTTAAGTACAGTATATATTTTGCTGCTTACATTTAGCCAGTTTTACCTTTTAGCTAGCCTTTTTACTACTTTTTTCTAGCCTTTTTTTTTTGTTTGTTTTTATCAATAATTTTGTTACTTTTGCTTCTTTAAAGTTTTGCTCCTTTTAGCTTTTGGCAAGTGTTTTGCGTTTTTTAGCTTACTACTTTAACTTTTATTTTGGACATTCTGGGTGGAGTTTGCATGTTTTACCCGTGCGTGCGTGAATTTTCTCCAGGCACTTTCCTCCCACAGACCAAAGGCAAAAACATGCATATTGGATGTCTATGAGTTCAGATGACTGCATGGGTTGTATTGTAAATATCAAAAAGTGTTTGATTTATTATTATTATTATTAAGTTGTTACAACAGTTCAGGGTTGCCAGACAGAGAATCACGAACTATTGTACTGACATCCATCTAAAAAAGCAAAGTCTGGTCCTCTGGACATCCAAAAAACAAAACATTTTTGAATGTCCAGAGGACCAGACTTAGCTTTTTTAGATTTTTCTACCTGGATTATTGAGCATGCATCAGGGTATTTTACTCATAACTGACAACTGTACTCTTCTCGGATGCAGGAGTTTTCTGACCAATCAGAAAACACAAACTGTGTGACGTCACAGTTTTTCCCGATTAGCAGCGGCGGCAGCTTGGTGGCTAACGGGGGGCAGCTAATCTTTTAGCCATGGGTCTCCGCTGTTTCATTCTTCAAACGAACAGCCGTTGAAGGTGACTGGCGTGGCTCTGGGTTGTTTGGGAAGATGGAGACAATTTTACAAGCTAACTGGCATCACGAAGGTGTAGCGAAGCGAGGTAAGCGAGCTAGTTTGCCTCCTAACCGATATTCCACAACGAAGTACAACAGTATGCTAATTAGCTGCCGCATCGATTGAACCGCACAGCCGAGATTAGCTTTTCGCCCAGTTATCTTTTATGGCTGCTTGAGGCGTGATTGCGGCTGCGCTGATAGCTGTGATGTTAATGTTTTGATTCTGCGGCAGAGAAACCAACAACCATTGCTATAGGTACCGTCTACTGGCCTGCTTTAAATCTGCTGCCCCGGACGACGTGATATGTGCAGTCCCATGCAGTCAGATCCGTTTCTGCCCTTTAAAAATAAATCTGCTGCAATTTTTAAAAATCGTCTTGTTTAAAATTAACTTTTAAATGCATTAATGGTCTTGTCCCAGAGCTGGTGAGGAGAATTATTTTAAAAAGTCAGCAGCTCAGGAGCTGCAGCTGCAGTTGATGGAGACTGTAAACCTGCATACAAAACCTCATTTGGTCAATGCTCCTTCTCATTTAAAAGTCCTCATATCTGGAACAGTTTACCATCAGCAATAAAAACATTAACTGATCTTAGAGTTTTTAATTCCCAGGTGAAAAAATGGTTGAAACAAAACCAAATCTGTGAACACTGAACCGCATGGGGACAGAGGAGCAGGCATGTGTGTGTGAGGGAACTGTTTAATCTTAATTAAATTTTATTTTAGCTGTTTTTATATAAAAGTCCAACCAAGGTCTGGGTTTGCAAATTAGCCTGTGGCTAGAAAACCTTTGTACAAGACAACGGTTGCTTCGTTTTTAACATGTAACATTGTTTATTGTGCTGTCCTTGTTCAAATAAACTTGAATGAAATTAAGTTTAAGATCTTGTTTTTCAGCGAAGAACCCGTGACACTGATGCCAGGCGGAGGCTGAAGACCCTCAGGATGAGTGGAGCTGCAGAGCACACGGACATCCTGTCAGTGGGAGATGTGGTCCGGGACAGGTGGAAAGTGGTAAGTCACTATGGGCGAGGAGTTGGAAGATCCTGATGGTTTACAGGCTGGCTTAACAATGCATCCGTTTTTTTTAGATAAGGAAGATCGGTGGAGGAGGCTTTGGGGAGATCTACGAAGTTCTGGATCAGTTGAGCCAGGCCACCGGAGCCTTAAAAGTGGAGTCTGCCCAGCAACCCAAACAAGTGCTAAAGATGGAGGTGGCTGTGCTGAAGAAACTTCAGGGTGAGTCACGCCAAACAGCTGTTGGTGTTTTTCTGGGACAAAGATTGTAGATTGGGCCACTGTTAAGTTTAACATTATTGTAGTGATGTCAGTGTCTTGTTATAATATTTTTTTTTTTGCTTCAAATCCAGCAAATTAGGTCTTTTAAGTTATCCTTTTGTATCCTTTTTATCTCAAAACCAGAACGTGCTGCCAGCAATCCAGTAGTTTGACTTTGCAAGGAAATTCACAACATTAATATCAATATAGGCTTTTTTAAAATGCCTTCTGTTGAGTAGTGGAAGTAGCGTTCCCAGAGTTAAACACTTGTTCCCATTAAACTCTTCAGACATGAAAAACTCACGATAAAGTCATATCTGTATGTTTCATCAAGCTCTTTTTTTTAAACTGATGGACAGAAATCATTTTGTTAAATGCTTCATTTCACACTTTAAGATTTATTTATTCTACTGAGGACGCATCTATATTTTCAAGTGAAATAATTCACACAAACACAGAGAGCTCTGATGTGCAAAAAAATGCTGTATGACATAACAATAAATATATATTTACAGCTTAGTGTCCTAAACACTAAAATATGAGTTGTTTCTTGCATCACATTACCAAGTGTTTGTGATTGTTTATTATTAAAATGAGCATGTTATTACTACAGTATATGCAAACCTGCTCATCCCTGTAGCTATAAATCAATAAATACTGTAGTTGATACTGCAGTTCATTAACATCTGGAGGAATAGAGATTTTTGCCTGTATGAGCAGTGAGCGAGCACATAAACATATTTTCTTAACCAGGAAAAGACCACGTGTGTCGATTTGTGGGCTGCGGCAGGAACGATCGCTTCAACTACGTGGTGATGGAACTCCAGGTAAGCTCTCGAACACTCGCTCAGTGTTTCTGTTTGTAATTCGCCTCCCAACACTTTAACGCTCATAAATAAATTTGTGTGTCTAAAGGGGAGGAATCTGGCGGATTTGCGCAGAACAATGACCCGCGGCACCTTCTCCGTCTCCACAACTTTAAGACTGGGCAAGCAGATTTTAGTGGCCATTGAAAGCATCCATTCTGTCGGCTTTCTGCACCGCGATATTAAGCCAGTAAGTTCCCATTCAGGTCGGATAAAGTCTTTTCTTTTTTCTGCTAAATAAATCAACTGCTTATCTCAAACAAAATCTTAAGGACAGCTCGGTAATCTTATTTTTCTTCCCTGTTAACTTTGAAGTCGAACTTTGCCATGGGAAGACTTGCTAGTACCTGCAGATGCTGCTATATGCTTGATTTTGGTTTGGCTCGTCAGTTCACCAACTCCAACCAAGAAGTCCGTCCTGTAAGTGCTCCACTTTATTTTCATCACTATGAACCTTAGCTTTTATTTAAATTTTTTATTTTTGAATCAACAGCTACTGTACATGACTTACTGGTAAGTGGAAAAATATGTGCGTAACCTAAAATGTAAAGGTCATTTGCTTCATATGTAGGAGTTAAAATATACCTAAATTGTTTAAGTAGGGATATTGGCATGGTATCGGACGATATTAGCGATAAAGTTAAATATCGAACATGGGCCATTCCATCAAAACAACTCACCGATATAAAAGGCTTCTGTTTTAAGTTAATTTTTAATTTAAGAATCTGTCAAGTATATCTATTAATGCACTACTACTTATGCGCTTTTCACTTGTCGCTTGTGAACAGGTTGAGTTTAGATTTGTAAACATTTACAAATTTGCACTGTTCCGAGTATTGTCATTGTGTTAGAGAGAGTAAATGTCATGAATAAATTTGACATTAAACATAATCTCAGTTAAAGTTTTACATAATTTTCAGCCTTTTTTGTCATCTGCATTTGGTAGCAGGCCAAACTGACAAAGACCATGCAGCATAATGCAGTATTTTAATTCCACAGCAGAGAAAACTATGTAGTCTCTGTAAGAAGGTGTAGGGGGGAAATATCGGTATTTGTATCGGTTATCGGCCAAATAAGTTTTAACATATTGGCATATCGAATATCGGCCAAAAATCCAATATCATGCATCTCTAGGTTTAAGTTTTTATTTATTTATTTAGTTGAATTCAGTCTTTTAACTCTTGTTTTCCATTCTAAGTATCTGTTCTGTTTCAGCCTCGTCCTGTGGCAGGTTTCAGAGGAACCGTGCGATACGCCTCAGTCAATGCCCACAAGAATAAGGTGAGGGTTGATTCATCTACAGTTATCTAAAAGTAGAGTAGTTCAGCCGTCGTCCTGATCACTTACAGAATTCAAACAATGCACAAATTGAGAATCATCTGCTTTACGCTTCTCCTGCCAGTGTCGCAGCATTTGTGTGTCCTTCTCGCGGCACATTAACTGATAATAGTTTTGCAGTGATATCTGTAAATAAGTCTGTGTGATTTATTAAAAACTTGGTTCCTCAAATTGAAACTGAAAGGGAAGTTTTTGTAAATGCACAGATGCAAAAAGAAAGGTGAACATCATTGTGTCCGCTTCCTTTAGCCACAAAATTAGCAGCAGAAAAGCCGAATGCTCATGCTACACGCTGGGCTTTGAATTAATTTTTTAAAAATATTTTAAAATCAGACATTTCATACTTGGACTAAATTTAGGTTATACATAAAATTAGTGTATTTAATTTTTTTTTAATGCATGATTTTTTCATATAAATAGAAACCTGTTTTAGTGTGTGTTTAGTTATTACATCTGAGAGTTTGCAATACTGGTTAAAAATAAAAATTTGTTTCTGCATAACCTACCCAGCGAACATGTTCTACTGACTGTTCTTGTTATTAACTTCACTTCTGTGTCTGCACATACAGGAGATGGGTCGTCATGACGACCTGTGGTCCCTTTTCTACATGCTGGTGGAGTTTATGGTTGGACAACTTCCCTGGAGGAAAATTAAAGACAAAGTATGCACTTTTATGGTTTCCTTAATACAAAATCATACTGCACGGGTGATTCCATCTGCTTAACCCCTCTGATTTCAGGAACAAGTAGGAAATCTGAAAGAAACGCATGACCATCGACTCATGCTGAAGCACCTTCCATCAGAGTTCAGTACTTTTCTGGATCATATCCTGGCTTTGGACTACTTCACTAAGCCTGATTATCAGGTTATCATTTTTTATTTACCGGTAGTAGATTCCTATCATTTATTCTTTCTCCTATCAAACACTGATGCACATGCTCTGTTGGGTTATCTTTTTGTTTCCCATGTCACAGCTCCTCATGTCAGTGTTTGAGAAGGCCATGAAGAGCCACAACGTGCTGGAGAATGACCCCTATGACTGGGAGAAATGTGATTCAGAGGGTTTGCTGACCATCACTGCAGCAGCCAACACTGCTCAGCAGCTCACTCGCCTCACCCCAGCTTACCTCGGGTACTGAAAGATAAAAACATACCACTTTTGACATTCATGCCTTTGTTTTTTTATTTTCAATGTTACACTTTTATTCATGCTCTTCAGTCTACCTTCACACTCCATTGATTCCAATATGCAGTTGATCTGCTGCTTTTATTTTAGAC